>JAIGNY010001078.1:0-36440 GCA_020152595.1 Chiridota heheva
AGTTGGTGGAATAAGCTGTCAATATTTTTCTTTAACAATTCAGTTTCGGAAATTTTTGTCAATTTTCCGAACATTTTCTTTAAAAGAATTATAGTTAGGTTATGGTTGAATACCCCATTTCCCCGTCAATTTTGTTGTAAATTTTCTTTAAATTTCTTTCATTTTCAGGAAAATATTTTCATTCTTCTGAAATTTCACCAATATGTTTACGTTTCATTTCTTACCTCGAATAATGGGGAGGGAGGGGGAGGGGGCATGATTTGGGGGAAGATCATCGGGAAGGTGAGATCATCTGGTTTTTTTAATGGTGATATTTTATTTGAGGGCATGGGTAATATGATATTTTACACCCAGTCAAAATAGTCTACTAACGTGCCTGCACATATCGTCCCATATTGCCGAATGTCTTATTTAGGTTAAACAAAAATTGGCGCGAAATACTGAATTATTATTTCCGCATACTGACGGTGAATGTTATGAAATAAGATTTTGCTTAAAATATTTTTATTGTATGTACAATTGTCAAAAGATTAGCATTCTCTAATTTCAATGATATATAAAGCTGTATAATACGTTTATCAACTTTTATTTCAGTTAAAAATTTCCGAACATTCGTCGGCATGCGGAATTAATGATATTAATTTGACATTCGTCACTACACAAATGGCATTCGTCACTACGCGAAAAGAGGGCCGATATATGTATCTTTATGGTAGCTGTAAATTTATGTTATGATGTCCAGTTATCATTTTAACTACAAAATGTTATTGTTGTCTAAAGAGTTCCTTAAAAAAAAAATGTTAACAAAACAGTGTATATATTAAGAGATTTATTCTTCGAGGGGAAGGGGTGGAAGAAGGGTGGGTGGGGATGGGGATGGGGGGGATGGGGGGATGGGGAGGATCAGACCCCGTGGCACGTACACAGAACAAAATCCCTCCTATACATATGTCTTAGCTTCTGCAAGGTCTGAGGTACATTTTCATCTGAGAAAAAACTTTCTTTGCTTTCAATGATAAATATAATTTGTTCTGCTATGACGTCTGAGCTCTTTCGATCTTGTGAAATAGACCAAAATGCTCAATGCACAGACCTTAGAACTTGAGATGGCTTTCCCAGCCCTCCCCAGCCCCACCCCGACTCCGTCAAGGTATTGGGGATAATTCGGTCGGGTATGGTGATAACACAATCATGTTGGCTGAAGCTCCCCGGTCTCCGTCAACCTTGACAGAGACGGTGGCGTTCAAAATATTGTGGGCTAATTCGGTCGGGTAAAGTGAAACACATGTTCACCTAAATTATTAGAGGGTGGGGGTATAAATCTCCCCAGTCACCCCTACCCTCCCCAATGGCTCCGCGCGCGGGAGTTAAGAATGGATGTCAAGAAAACGAAGACCCAAGATCTGGAAAACGAAGACCTGAAAAAAAAAATAGATAACCGGAAACCATACAATTATTATTACAATTAATTTTTTTGAAAATTATCAAAATCCATTGAAGAAAACGCTGTCAAGCAATTTATGATGCATTTAAAAGCAGCCGGATTGGAGATGGGAGTGGGGGAATGGGTTTCGGATTTCAGAGGTACCTCCTTGTTCGGATACGGGCAAGATCTGTTCCCAGAAAGCAAGGACCTGAATTTTTGTTTTATTTTTTGGTTTAGTCCCTATTAACACTTTTACGCATACATCACTAAGGAAAGTTGAAGACTTTACCCAGTCACCATGGAGTATGATGTGATGCATTACATATTGTCTCAAAATATCTCAAGTTCCGAAGGCTGAAAGGTCAATGGACAGCTGGATGGCCTTCCATTCTAAAGTAATTAAGGTGATGATAGCTTAAATTGTGAAGAGGAAGAAAAAGACTATACTTGATTCGACCCTAGTTGTTTCGACCCTGAAGATGCTGAAGTAAAATCGACCATTTTATGGACCCCCCCCTCCCCACCTACCGCCATTCCCCAGTCTCCGCGGTCCTTGTACTTGACTATGGTATACGCGGATATTTCCGCCAAACGGTAAGCAGGTAAAAGATAATATATATAATTCAAGTTTGCTGTCTGTCTGCAAAATAGTAAGACCCATATATATGTTACTATATGAACCAAGAGCCGAATCTATATTCTTCGTTTGTAAAAGATAACGTGTCAAGGAGCTTATAATCAAAATAACTCAATATTCAAATTTGTGGTAGCCTGTTGTCCAGTGTAAACCATACAAATGTGGAAAATTTGAAATATCCTGAGCGGACGTACCCAGAGAAAACAACATTGACTTATCAAAATTTACCTTCAAACCTGAAGAAATTTCCAAAAATATTAAAATGTTAACGACTACAGAGAGTGGCTCAGAGCTACCATCAAGGAAAAGACTTGCATCATCCGCGTACTGCAATATTTTAAAGGCCAGTTATTGTCTCTATAACGTGGAGGTAAATAGGTTTCAATTTTGTGTTTTGTTTGCTTGAAACGCAATTGTACAATGTGCACTTACATTGATAGGCAATCAGTATCGTTTTGGAATAAAATGTAAGCCGCCACATTTAAATCATGATAGATGGCTTTTATCATTGGTACCAAAATAGAAATCCCTTTAATTGCAGGGTTAAAATTCGTGCTTCGTGCTAAAACCTCTGCACATGTAAGGAAGATATAGGGACTCAAAAGACATCCCTGACGGACCCCCCCCCCCTCCCCCTTGTAACAGATGAGTAGCCATTATTCATAACACATGCACTGTTATTGGAATAAAAAGTCTTAATCCACCGACTAAAAGTTTCTCCAAAATAAAAATAAAAACTTCAGGCACTCGAAAATAAAGTCCCACTCCACTCTGTCGAAAGCCTTCTCAAAATCTACTAGAAGCAAAATACCCGTATCATCAAAGGTTCGAGTAGTAGTCAACGCGATCGAGAATAAAACGGATATTTTCACTAATAAAACAATTTTTAAGAAAGCCTGTCTGATACGGACCAATCATACTTTAAGAAATTACTTTAACTCTTGCCTTATTGCCTATTTCCTCAGCACAAATTGTATAGTCAGTATTCAACACTGACATTGGACGATAATTCTTAAGAACAACATGGTCTTTATCGTGCCTTGGGATCAAAGTTTTAATAGCACGACTTTGATTACTTAACAAGTGAGCATTGTCATAAGGAAATTCAAGGCATCAGTTACGAAA
This sequence comes from Chiridota heheva, assembly GCA_020152595.1. Classification (NCBI taxonomy): domain Eukaryota; kingdom Metazoa; phylum Echinodermata; class Holothuroidea; order Apodida; family Chiridotidae; genus Chiridota; species Chiridota heheva. The sequence goes on from JAIGNY010001078.1 coordinate 3,189, forward strand.
TTCTTTATCAGGGGCCATAAGACAAAAAATAAATATATAAATGAACAAATGAATGAATGAATGAATGAATGAACGAACGAACGAACGAACGAACGGACGGACGGACGGACGGACGGACGGACAACGGACGGACGGACGGACGGACGGACGGACGGACGGACGGACGGACGGATGGATGGATGGATGGATGGATGGATGAATGCATGCATGCATGGATGCATGGATGGATGGATGGATGGACGGACAGAAAGAAATACAGGAAAAAGAAGGAAAAAACTCATATATAGATCTACGCCCTGGTGTATGGGTAAACCTCACGGGTCTCGAGCAAACAATGAGAACTGGTGGCAAAACCCCGAAAGCTAGGCAGATTTTTTGTTTTTGATGCTCAAAAATGGCTGAAAATCAACACAAACTGACAAAGTTCCATAATGTAAGGTATGCAAAGACTGAAAGAGGACAACTTTGATTTATAATGGTAAATTCTTCTCAGATATAAGCTAGTATTTAAGTTATCATTTCTAAATAAGGCGAGCAGAAAATTTCCATGAAATTGAGAAATTTCGGGCAAAATTGTCAGATTGTGTGGCTCATGGGTGTAGCCTTGATCTGAAAGATTTACCATTTTGCTCAAAGGTGACTTAAAATATCGCAAACATCTTAAATTTAATTGATAGCTCTATTAACAGGTTAATGTACAGAGGGCGAAGCCCCGGAAGATTTCAGAAAATGCTTGTTAATTACTTATGCCTAAAAAGGCACATGATCATCAATTCTGCATGATATCTAGACGATTCAGGCATTGAGATTAAATCCCTGATTTAACAATACAATACAATACAATTTATTACAGTGCTCTAGGCCATCTGGCCTTTGTCACAAACATAAACGATAAATTAAATGGTACATGATTGAGGTTCTTACAATAAACATTAATCAAAGAGAAAGAAACAAACGTCTTGCTTCCATTGCGTGTAAAATAAAGTGTGATAACTGCAAAAATAAGTATTTAGAACTAGCTGCTAATAAAGTGTTACATTTTGTTCTAGTTGCAGTCTGAAAGAAATATTTTGGGATAAATTTACAGCGGATTTCAGAAGGGAATGGACAAATTAGAAGAAAATGATATTCATCTCCAACTTCTTTCAAATTGCAAACCTGACAGAACCTCTGTTCATAGGTTATATTCAGTAACGGCCTTCGTTGACTTCAATTTCAAGGCAAGCGCATCTGATTTTGGAGACCAACTTTCAAAACTTAAAAATATTATTGAATAATAGGCAGATAGGTATGGCTCTGCATAGCTTTCTGTTTTAAATTGTGTATAACAACGCAAAGAACTTCTAGATTTAATATCACTTAACCAGTTCTGTCTATCTATATCAAAAACTCGCTGCTTAAATTTTTTATAGAAATGTGTAGTTATCCCTTCTCCCTGCCCTTCCCAAACATTACCAAACCCAGTTTCATACAAAATATTTTTCAACACACAGTCCCCATGATAGCACTCCTTTGTTTTTCCCAATATTTTTTGTTCTGCATAACAATGAGTCTGATACCTGTCTGAATAAGAAGTCTTAACCAATATGTTATTTGCTTTAGTATTGTTTGACTTTTATAGGAAAAGCGACCTAGCTCTCCTAGAGCTATAATATTTATGGCATTTGGTGGTAAACCTAAAACATATTTATGAAACGAATTGTAAACTCTTATTGTACTTTCATGGGGGTGATACCCCATAACTCAGAACCGTATGTTAAAATATATAGGCATTATCTTTTGATCAAAAATTTGAAGAATCAGGTAAATCAATAGTTCTAGACAAAATTTTCTTTCAACCTTAGACTTTGAACTCTGTTGAACTTGGGATTTTGACCAAACTCCTTTTGACGTAAAATTTAATTCTAAGTAATCATAGTTATTTACAGTCTTAATAATTTTGCCTTTGAAATAAAAACGTTCACTTCTTGCAATGTGTCCACCCTTTCTAAAAACCATTACCTTCGTTCTATCTGAGTTTACAGTCAAATCATTCTCTTCACAATAATCTTGGAAAACAATCAGTAAACTTTGCAAGGAATGAACATTTTCTAAAAAGAGAACGAGGTCATCTGCATAAAGAAGACAACATATATTATTTGTATCTATAAGAATTCCTCGGGTGTTTGTGGACTTCAATCGCTCTTCAATATCATTGATATAAAGTAAAAATAAGTACGGGGATAGATTACAACTTTGTCTCAGACCTCTCGCACAATCAAAATTTGGGGGTAAGACCGTCCTTTGTCTTCACACATGACTCCATATTACTATACATTGATATAAGTATCTCATAGAGTTTACCCCTCATTCCCATATTATAAAGTTTCTTGAATGAAATACTGCGATTGCTGTTATCAAATGCAGCCTTAAAATCGACAAACGTGGCGTGAAGTTTTCCGCGTGGTTTACTCAATGCTTTAGAAATAATAGTGTGAAGTACAAAGGAATTATTAATCGTAGAGAACCCTGCTCGAAAACCTGCCTGAGCAAGAGAAAGGATATTATAATCCGAGAGCCAATCGCATAGTCTACTTCATAAAACTTTTGTAAATACTTTGCCTTAAGCACACAATAGTGTAATAGGCCGATAACTACTTGGTAAGTCTTTATCCAGTTATCCCCTTTATTGAAAATGGGACTAATTATTCCAACTTGCCAAGCACTGGAAAATTTGCCAGTACAAAGAATTCTGTCAAACCATGCATGTATAGCACGCCTCAGCGCCTTAGGTGAATTTTTGATGATTTCAATTTAAACACCATCAATACCACAAGCTTTGCCTTGTTTTTGTGAATTGATTGCTTTCTCAACTTCATTAATTGTAATGTTGACATCCAAAATATCATCAGAAACTTCCAATGAGGAATATGAAATATCAAAATATACTGTAGAATCGCTAAATTCAAAAACAGACATAAAGTAGTGAAACCATTCAATAGCTGGAATTTTGTATTCTTGTTTGTGGGAGCTTTAAAGAAAGCCCAACACTTCTTATTGTCTTTTTGTTTTGCTAAAGTAAGAAGCTCCTTTGTTTTATTTTCCTTGAATTGTGTTTTCTTGTGTGTAATGAATTTATTGTAACTTTTCTTTATATCACAAAAACGTTCCCAGCTTTCATTGCTACGTAGTATTTTATGTTTTTTAAGCGCTTTCCTAACCCTTGATTTAAATTCAAAACAATCTTGATCAAACCAATTTTGCGGTTTCGGAAGAATTGCGTTTCCCTTATACATCTCACACCATAGATCGATCCTTTTTAGGAAATCATTTATTTGCGTCACCGCTACTTCAGGATTCTTATTTTCCAAAAAGCCCATGATTTCCTCTATTGTGTCCAATGTATCATTATTCCCCCACTTTTTAGAATATTCATTTTGTCTTTCTTTGTACCAGACTGTTTTCATTAGAGGAACACAATCAATAGACTGTGATCGTTCACCACTAACATTGGTATGGTGAACACTATTTACGTATTTAATATCAAAAGTTAGTGGTAAATGTGGCGAATCTACAGCATCACCAACTATAAGATTAGTAATTACTCTGTTATCGAGCAACTTCTGAGATGCTATTATGTAATCAACAACACTTTGCCCCGTTGATGAAATGTAAGTACATCCTTCGGTTTCCCTTACAGGGGCCAATCTACCATTACAAATCCGCACGTTAGTACTTCTGCCTATGTCAATTAACAAATTACCATACAAGTTAACACCGTTATCAACAGAGTATCGACATAAATGAATACCAGGTTCAGAAATTCCTAAAGCATTGTTATTATCCAATTCAATAAAATCCAACAATTGAGCAGTTCTAGCATTAAAGTCTCCAGCTAATTTAAATGAGCATTCATTATGCAAACTATCTAGAACAACAATGTCTTGTTCTAGTCTTTCAAAAAAGGTCACATCAGAATATGGTGAATTCTCAGGTGGGTTGTACAATGCACACAAATATATCGGCGGGTTGTTTACTGAAGAAGGAAGATGTATCCATATATGATTATCAGAACCTAAGTTCTGTACTCGCTGTAATTTCAAGCTATTTTTAAAAAACACAGAAACGCCTCCAAAATTTCTCTTAGCCCGCGAAATGCGTTTCCTTACTGCTGTAAATTCCTTATAGCCCTCAATAATTATTTCGTCACTGCTTCCTAGCCAAGTTTTCATGAAACAAATTATATCAAGAGCCGTGCAGTACCTCTTAAAATTGGGATTTTCAAGTTTTTTGCGAATACCTTCAACATTCCACACAAGTATTTTAAAACTAATTATGTTACTCCCATAATTAATGATGTGGGTCCTATGCTCTTGGGTAACGGTAGATTGTCTGTCGATTACAGGAAATAAATTGGTCCAACTAAACTCTTTGCTTGTACCAGTTCTTGAACGGCCAGGGCCTGACCATCAATCTTTTTTCTTTTTAATGGAGTTGGTATTTTCGTCCCAGATAGATGCCTCACCCTTCTGCCCTTGATAATCAATATATCAAAACGAATTGTTGCCTTCTTGTCTTTATCTCGGCTTCCTTCATATAGGGTAGCAGTTTCTTTTGCAGCTACCTAGTGTGCTTTGTTAAGTCTTCGCTTACCTGAATTCCGGTGCCTTTTAGTTTTTTGATCGCTTCCCTCAGCTCAAGTTCCTTGTCCTTGAATTTCAAAAACTTGGCAATGATAGGTTGGGAATCACCTTTCGATTGTACAGTTGTAGTCAGTGAAATCTTTAAAGGGTGATTGCATCAGCATCGAGACCAAGTTTTTCCCCATGAACGATTTCAATTTTATATCCGTTTCAGCCCATAATTTTTTAGGGGTGCCTGGAATGCCAAAAAATAAAAGATTTTCTCGACGGAGATGTGCTTCAAGTTGATCGTTTCTAAGTTCCAAATCATGTAGTTTCTTCTTCATTTTGGTGTTATCAGTTTCCAAGTCATTTTGTACGTCTTCAATGTTATCCATTCTTGTCTTTAAAAAGCTTTAGTCACGAGAAATGCCATCGACTTTTGTATTCAAATCAGTTAAGTTTTTGTTGATTTTTGTCAATATTGCAGAGAAATTAACCTTACCTTCATCATCAGCTTGATTAGATCCCGTACTTCTGGGTCCTGGGTTAAGTTCAACATCTCCTGCTAGTAATAACAAAAGGACACATACCAAAGTATTCTTCAAAGTTAATGCATTGGAGATACCGGCGATTCTTGTAATACGGTTTGTATGAATAACGCAGCTTGGAGGAAAGCTTAGGCTACACTTTCCACACCAGCCACAAGAAAACTGTCCAATTTTGCGTCTCCATTGCTCTGTTGATATTCCCATTTTGCAAACATCTATCCTCTATATTCATGCAATAATACAGTCAATTTTTGCAAGAAAAAGTGCAGTTGTTACCCTGCAGAAACATGGAATGATCAGAGACTATGTTAAACGTGATTCTTACCAACCATGACACCAACGCTTCCTCTTTAAATGCTGATAAGACTGACTCTTTTAAGACTGTCTTTGCCAAAGCTCAGAACATTCTTTGTACAGTAAACAGGTAAATCCCGACTATAAACTGATAAAGTATCCAAGTATGATGTTGTCAACATCGTGCCATCGTGCGGTCGAGGAACATTGTTTGGATATCTAGCTGTCTATCTGAGTCGGTCATTATTGATGCATGACTCTTATTTAAACAGTACATCCGACATTTTCCATTTCTGCCCGACTAAAGTGTTCAAGTATGATGTTGTCAACTTCATGCCGAGTCGGTGGTCGGGAATTAGCTGGGTTGGGCATGACTGAGATATTTATTCTGATACCAGGATACAAGTGCTGAAGTACATCCGACTTAATACATCTCTTTCCGACTAAGATTTTCGCAACTTTTCCGCCCGACTATACTGATCAAATATACAGATATAGAACAGTTTGGTGCGTGCAAACCGAAAGAATCTTTCCAAATTTTCAGCCTTTTACTTCAATTGCTAAACTTATGTGTTGGACCTAAGGTCATTATTGCGCATAAGAATAAGAAATCTACCGAGACTTTGCTCCAGCCTGGATCCCAGGTTTTTGCCCGAATTTTGTCAATTTACTGGAGATTTTCCTTTTCGGCCCTCAGTTCCGACTGCCAGAAATGTCAGAATGGTAACCTGTTAATCTGAGTTGATTTTAACGTTATAATAATAAAAGTATCCTTGTTTTTAACAATTTGATTTTCTAACTTCTGTGTTTAATTTAATACCACTTTTAAAAACATGCAGAGCTTGCGGGGGCTTTGTCCTACCAGTTCTTTGCCCCTGAACACAATCAGAGGCCATTTAGGGCCCCAGATGGACAGTTGATAGTCCACCCCACCATTTTCCTCATCTTGATCTAGAACCCATATCGGGGGTGTAGGGTGTTGCCTCTCCCTCTTGTCGATGCACACAGTATGTCGGGGTACTCCTAAAACATCCACCTTGATATCATATTATATATTATATCATATATTACATCATATTATTAGTGAAATCGCGAAAATAGCAGACATTCTACTGAAGATGAAAACCTTAATTGCTTAACTTCGGGAAATCTAACTATCTGGGAAATCATCCTTAAGCTTCTTCGATTTCAGGCCAGTTTACTTCATTTTCGAGAAAATTTCTCATTGATCTGTCCATTTATGGGATCATTTTCTTCTTCATTTTTAAACAATTTTCTGCAAATGTTTGGTATTTGTTGTCAATGTCCGTGAACTTTATTACATTTTTGGGAAATTTTCTTCGGTTTTGGGTAAATATTTGTTGTATTTTCGGGAAATGTTTCAATCTTTCACCACAATTTCCATTTTCTTCAATTCTATGTGAATACTTTCGATACTTTAACCCACTCGGGAAGAAATTATGGAACCGTGTAAATTCTTAGGTACCCCTCCCTCCTCCCCTTCAAAGCTTCACGCACAAACTCAATATATGCACCACCCGTACCTGTAGTACAATTCTGTTAGTACGGCATATACGGTAAAGTTTAAGTTTTCACCAAGGACGAAGTTCAATTAGAAACTTCCAGGATATGAGTTAAATCGGCCTAAAATATTGCCTGCATAAAATTAAGAACGTTATTGTATTAAAAGAAATGAAAGTAACCAAACAACAAAAACTTTTTACCACACATATCATCATTATTCTGACTTATGTATTGTTTTCTTCCTTCAAATATCAGAAACCTGGATAATAACTTGAAGTGAATATCTTTGAACAATCAGATAATTCATAGACCTAAAGATATTGGTAATCCACTGCTATGTATCACACTAAAAAGGTCCTTGCAATTCCACTCATCTGCTCTTATTTCTGTGTTGATATACCTGAATCAACTGCTCTATTTCAAACAATTTGCAAAAAATTGAGAAAAGCAAACACTGTTTATTCCCTAATTGAATGGGAAAATAATATAGCATTACTTCTGTACTTACAGTATTAAACTTATCTTTCATTGGCCTTCACAAATTTGAAAATTATGACCCTCACAAAGAGAAGGTTAAATGCTGCAAGTAAATAAATGAAATCATGTGCTTCCGCTTAACAGAAATATTTTTCACTTTCGCTTTAAGTATAAACTGGCAAACGTTTGATAACATCCTCAACATTTAGGAAAGCAAACACACACTAACCCCAACTGAATGGGGTAAAATATAATAACAACAATACGTAGTAATCGTATCTTTCATGGGCCTTCAAAATTGTAAAATTTTGGACCCTCACAAAGAGTAAATGCTGCAAATAAATACACGAAGTCATGTGCTACTGCATATTAAAAATGGTTGAAAATAAATGATAATCGTTTTATAATATCCCCAACATTTGCAAGCTAATTGAGAAAAGCAAATACACACTATCCCCCAAGTGAATGGGGCAAATTATAATAACAACATTACATAATAATCATATCTTTCATGTGCCTTCAAATAGTTAAAGTTTCAAAGAAAGGTTTGACCCTCACCAAATCTGAAAGAGTAAATACTGCAAATAAATACATGAAACCATATGTTACTGGATAACAAAATGGTTTACAAATAAACTGATACAGCTTTAATGATATCCTCAGCACCAACTAACCAATAGGAGAACTGCACGCAAACATGCCTGGCCATAGACGTATCAACAGATATGGAAATTGTAGTTTACCTGTTATCAATATAAATAAACACATAGAATAAATGGCACAACAAAACAACAAAAAACAAAAAACTTAAAGGCCATATATTATGATTAAAGTATGGCGGCGTACAATTAATTCCAAAGCGATACTGATTGGCCTACCAATGTAAGTGCACGCTCTACCATGGTGTTTCGACCAATCAAAACACATGATTTTAATTTCATTTTCTTCGTACGTTAGAGAAGACAAATGGCCTTTAAAGATATCGACATCATCCACGAGTTTTGTATACACAGGAAACACATAGAGTAGTACACTAGGATGTGGTTTCATAAATACAATCTGACAATTGTATACAAGAAAAGCAGGGAGGAAGATTAAGTAACAGTAAAAGAAAAGCTTAACAAAAGAGATGCTGGAAATATAAATTTTTTATAAAGATAAAGCTTTATAAAGATAAAGTGAAAAACTTTCTTCAAATATTTCATTCGTCAATTGATTTATTTTTGAAGAATTTTTTTTTGGGTAGAGAACAAAATCTGCAAACCTTTAATGCCGTAACATGGAAATATCTGAATAGGGCGTACTGTAGTTGAAATCGCAAGATTAAAGCAAAGGTGGGCAAGCTCTTTGATCCGAGTCTAGAGAGCTTAAGGTTATTATAACTATAAAAGGGACACAGCTTTTCTAGTAATTTCTAAGTCAAGTAATTCCAACTTAGTTGGATTTGTTATTATTTATGGTTATACCAATTTGAAGGCTCTCTCTAGCAAGTCTACGTGGTTATGACTTAGTAGTTGGAGCATTCCAGGTGAAAGTTTTATATTCCTTTCTTGGACAAATTCATGGTTGTTTTGTCTAATACAAACTGGATTTACGTAATAATATATTGGTTGTTCTTTTACTGTTATATTAATCTTCCCATCTTTACCAGGAAAGGAGTCTGTACATTAAAATGTCATAACAATGTCATAAGGTGGTGCTGGTACTTTCTTACATTCACGCACAGTTCCGTTACACCCTTACAACAAAATGAAGAAAATATCCCGAAAATTGAAGAAAAGTTCCCAAATATTGAAGAAAATATCCCGAAAATGAAGGAAATCTCCAGAAATTGAAGAAAATTTTCCCCCAAAACGAAGAATCTAATCCAAAAATTAAAGAAAAGTTCCGCAAAATGAAGAAACTTCTGATTGAAGAAAATATCACGAAAATTGAAGAAAAGTTCCCAAATATTGAAGAAAATATCCCGAAAATGAAGGAATTCTCCTGAAATTGAAGAAAATTTCCCCGAAAACGAAGAATTTAATCCAAAAATTGAAGAAAAGTTCCGCAAAATGAAGGAAACTTCTCAAAAATTGGAGGAAACTGCCCAAATATTAGAGAAAATATCACAAAATTTTCCGCAAAATGAAGTAATCTTCCAGAAAATTGCAGAATCTTTCTCAAATATGAAAAAAATATTCCGAAAATAAAGGAAATTTCTCGAAAACAAATGTAAATTTATGAAAATTTTAAGAATTTTTTTCTCCAAAAATTGAAGAAATTTTCCGCAAAAGGATTTTTTTTTCCCAAAGTATAAAATAAAACGTCCCGAATATTGAAGAAATTATCCCGAAAATGAAGGAAAATTCATGAAAATGGAAGCAAATTTTACGAAAATTCCCGATAATTGCAGATTTTCCAGATATTAAAGGAGATTTCCCTGAAATTGCAGAAGATTTCACACGAAGATGAAGTACGTTCATTGTTGGGGGGCTTAAAATTATGTTAACTCTAGGCATGCTATAGGGGTGAAGGTTGCGAAGCTCTAGTGGGAACCCAGGGTTTCGCAGGAAGCCCTACGTTTGTCATAGTTTTAATAGCACAAAAAGCTAAAGCCTTAAAAAAAAAATCAATTGGGCGAAGCTGCACGTAGAGGCGCTAGGGCAAACCCAAGGAATCCCTGCATTTTTTGCAATTTTCAGAGCAGAAAATTGCTTAATATTGTGCCAAATCCAGAGTAGACGTCCTAGGCGCCGAAGGGGCGAAGCCGCAGGAAGCTAGTAGCGTTTTTTGGCGTGACCGTAGCAGAAAATTGCTCAAAATCATGTCAATTTCAAACTAAAGTTAGTTAAAAGAAATATTATTTTGGAACAGATGTTTAAATGCAGGATCCCATTGACTTCAATATGTGTCTTTAGGTGGGGTATAGGTATGGTTTCCATGCTTCTGATGTAATACAACTTTAAAAATAAAATATTTACAACGTTGAGAATAAAACGTAAATATTTTCATAACATATTTTGCGCCCCTGTGAGCATTCGGCGACATCTTGAAAAGCTTCTACCAGCTGTATTCAATAAATTAAATTGTTTTTCCTTCATGGCAAGAGCAGATATTAAATATTTTTCGGACAAGCTATCGCCATGCATCGGTTTCTGTCAGTTCGGGAGCAACCTAAAAAATTGGGTACTTTAAAATACTTTGAAATTCATCATCGCCTTTTTGAGAAAATGAGCAAAACAGACTGCCTATAATTTGTTTGATTGATTTTCTTAAAAAGACAACCGTGAATTAAAAAAAACAGCGGCAAAAAGCTTTGAAAATCTATTTACTATCAGTCTCCAAATTTCAGGATATCCATTGAAATTTTGGACAATCCGGAGCGGAAAATGAAAAACCTCATATGTTTAGTGTGGGCTAGTCAAATGTGAAGGCTCATGCGATGACGTATTACATAAAAGTACCCAATTTTTTGGGTATTTCAAAGTAACCAATTTTCGGGATGCTCCCGAACTGTCTGTCTGAGGGCGAAATCCAGCTCGAGTGCCAATGGTGGGAAACGGCAACAAATTTGATCTTAAGTTCTGTCGAAAATTCATGCCCTTTTAGACGACACAAATGGAATATTAGGGCCTACTTGCTTAATAGTATAGGAAGTTATTGACAACACGTACATTTTCCCAGGGCTTTTTTTGTTGTTCTCAGGACGACTTTGGTGCCCCTCAGAAAGCTTCGCTGGAAAAGGAAGGGAGGCGAGGGGGGTGGGGGTGGGGGGGGGGGAGGAAGGTGCCCCTGCCCCCCGTACCACCACGCCACTGGACTTCACGATCGACCAAAGATTGGTACAAAGTAAGATACAGCGCCGTACTGACGCATGAAGATATTCATGACTTGTCCTTCTTCTTAAAGATTTGTTCCAGCAAATCATAACCACAAACTTACTGTAGCAAATAGTGAGACCACTTTACCTTAACCACACAATTAGGACTTTATCCATTGCTAATATGATATTCAGCACCAACTTCCACAACAACTAAGGTTTTCAGAATAAAGAAAATAAAAGGAAAAACCAGACCCGACCTGGTTATTTATCAGGTCGGGTCTGTTTAAAACTTTAAGGAACAGAACAACTACTGTTGACCTCTAGTTGAGGCCAGATTGACTTTTGTCACAAAAAACCGAATATAGACCTATGTTTAAAGAATTAAGGGAGTGGGGGGAGGAAGGGGGGGGGGAAGGAAGTAGGAGGAAAAGCTCCTGAGTTTGGGGAAAAGTTTGGTAAAAGTTGGCAACAATTTCAAAAGTTCCCCAACAATGAAGACAATTCTGGATAATTGAAGAAAATTCCGGATTTTTTATATTTTTGCTTGCAAATAGGACACTAATGTGCTCAAATAAGTAAATAAAGTTTCTACATCCACTTAATTTTTTGCTTGTTATCAGAAACCTTGGTTTAAACCAGGTTATACATGGGCGGCGGACCGGGGATGGGTGTTTCAGATCCCAATTATCTAGTTGAGCATGTGTTGTCACTTTCATTAAATCAGCCCAATACATTCTTACCGGGTATAAAATATCATAGGACTCAGAGCACGGAATTTTCCCCTTCCCCATTTAAGGCCACTATTACCCTTTCGAAATTGCTGCATTTTGACAAAGACTTAACTGCCTAATGTCATAAATGGATTACCGGTGTACGGTGGTTCGATATATCACGAGCAGGGAAGTGCAAAGATTTGCAGACAACTTTAAACTAACAGGAAAGAAATCGCCTACATCTCTGTGGCGCTTTCAGTGGTGGTCGGAGGGTATCAGGGGGGGGGGGGGAATGTTAACTGTACCCTGGCCAAATTCCACAAGTGATATGTAAGTAGGAGGGGTGTAGTCAGCTTTTGCAAAGTGATGGCACGACCTCTCAGGGGGAATTTTCAAGTCATATGCATGTCCCCCATCCCAATCTGTAGATAGAATAAGTGAGCCAAAAACACCAACTTGAAGTAACGTAAAAGCGACACTTCATTTTTAGAAAGGGGTATTTTTCCAATGGCGATCTAACAGTGCTATTCTCCTAAAGCCGCCAAAAATTAACACCAAGACTTACGGTGAACGTTCTTTTCAATCTGCAGCCCCTAAACTCTGGAACATTCTCCCAATCTACATCAGAAATGCCTCTACTTTAGATATTTTTAAGAGTGTATTGAAAACACACCTTTTCATGAGTTCCCCTCATTGGACCTTGTAATTTTATCCTGCTTGTATCTTTTTAAGTATGGTTTTTTGTTCTCTTACTGTTTGTATCTTAAGGTTTTCTCATCTTATATTTGTTTATGTAAAGCGCATTGAGACCATTTGGTATAATGCGCTATATAAGAATGTATTATTATTATTATTATTATTATTATTATTGCTCCCCTACATGGGACTGACAAAAGTCATCATTTCCTACTGCCGGGGTAGTAGTTGAAGGGTACTTTTTATTTTCAAATGGGACACTCTTTATTTTAAAAGGGTGCACTTTTCATTTCATAAGATGCATTTCATTTTCAAAAGGGCCACGTACTTTTGTCATTTTTCGCAAAAGAGGACTAATCGGGAAATAAAAAGATAAACTGAAATAATGATTTTCTAAGGTTTAATATCGCCAAATGTTTTGGTAATAAATCTCCCTCCAGTGAATTTTACATTTTAATTCGAGAACAATTTCTAAGGCCATTTTCTTCGATTTTCCGAATTTTTCTTTTATTTCCTTCATTTTGGGAATTTTTTCAAGCAATTAGACTGTTTGATCCAGTTTTCGAACATTTTCTTCAATATTTGAGAAATGTTCTTTCATATTTCGGGACATTTCACTTGAATTTTGAGTCATTTCCAAATGGTTATACCGAACTTTGCAATATGCTTTTTCTTCTTCTTCTTCTTCTTCTTCTTCTTCTTCTTCTTCTTCTTCTTCTTCTTCTTCTTCTTCTTCTTCTTCTTCTTCTTCTTCTTCTTCTTCTTCTTCTTCTTCTTCTTCTTCTTCTTCTTCTTCTTCTTCTTCTTCTTCTTCTTCTTCTTCTTCTTCTTCTTCTTCTTCTTCTTCTTCTTCTTCTTCTTCTTCTTCTTCTTCTTCTTCTTCTTCTTCTTCTTCTTCTTCTTCTTCTTCTTCTTCTTCTTCTTCTTCTTCTTCTTCTTCTTCTTCTTCTTCTTCTTCTTCTTCTTCTTCTTCTTCTTCTTCTTCTTCTTCTTCTTCTTCTTCTTCTTCTTCTTCTTCTTCTTCTTCTTCTTCTTCTTCTTCTTCTTCTTCTTCTTCTTCTTCTTCTTCTTCTTCTTCTTCTTCTTCTTCTTCTTTCTTCTTCTTCTTCTTCTTCTTCTTCTTCTTCTTCTTCTTCTTCTTCTTCTTCTTCTTCTTCTTCTTCTTCTTCTTCTTCTTCTTCTTCTTCTTCTTCTTCTTCTTCTTCTTCTTCTTCTTCTTCTTCTTCTTCTTCTTCTTCTTCTTCTTCTTCTTCTTCTTCTTCTTCTTCTTCTTCTTCTTCTTCTTCTTCTTCTTCTTCTTCTTCTTCTTCTTCTTCTTCTTCTTCTTCTTCTTCTTCTTCTTCTTCTTCTTCTTCTTCTTCTTCTTCTTCTTCTTCTTCTTCTTCTTCTTCTTCTTCTTCTTCTTCTTCTTCTTCTTCTTCTTCTTCTTCTTCTTCTTCTTCTTCTTCTTCTTCTTCTTCTTCTTCTTCTTCTTCTTCTTCTTCTTCTTCTTCTTCTTCTTCTTCTTCTTCTTCTTCTTCTTCTTCTTCTTCTTCTTCTTCTTCTTCTTCTTCTTCTTCTTCTTCTTCTTCTTCTTCTTCTTCTTCTTCTTCTTCTTCTTCTTCTTCTTCTTCTTCTTCTTCTTCTTCTTCTTCTTCTTCTTCTTCTTCTTCTTCTTCTTCTTCTTCTTCTTCTTCTTCTTCTTCTTCTTCTTCTTCTTCTTCTTCTTCTTCTTCTTCTTCTTCTTCTTCTTCTTCTTCTTCTTCTTCTTCTTCTTCTTCTTCTTCTTCTTCTTCTTCTTCTTCTTCTTCTTCTTCTTCTTCTTCTTCTTCTTCTTCTTCTTCTTCTTCTTCTTCTTCTTCTTCTTCTTCTTCTTCTTCTTCTTCTTCTTCTTCTTCTTCTTCTTCTTCTTCTTCTTCTTCTTCTTCTTCTTCTTCTTCTTCTTCTTCTTCTTCTTCTTCTTCTTCTTCTTCTTCTTCTTCTTCTTCTTCTTCTTCTTCTTCTTCTTCTTCTTCTTCTTCTTCTTCTTCTTCTTCTTCTTCTTCTTCTTCTTCTTCTTCTTCTTCTTCTTCTTCTTCTTCTTCTTCTTCTTCTTCTTCTTCTTCTTCTTCTTCTTCTTCTTCTTCTTCTTCTTCTTCTTCTTCTTCTTCTTCTTCTTCTTCTTCTTCTTCTTCTTCTTCTTTCTTCTTCTTCTTCTTCTTCTTCTTCTTCTTCTTCTTCTTCTTCTTCTTCTTCTTCTTCTTCTTCTTCTTCTTCTTCTTCTTCTTCTTCTTCTTCTTCTTCTTCTTCTTCTTCTTCTTCTTCTTTCTTCTTCTTCTTCTTCTTCTTCTTCTTCTTCTTCTTCTTCTTCTTCTTCTTCTTCTTCTTCTTCTTCTTCTTCTTCTTCTTCTTCTTCTTCTTCTTCTTCTTCTTCTTCTTCTTCTTCTTCTTTCTTCTTCTTCTTCTTCTTCTTCTTCTTCTTCTTCTTCTTCTTCTTCTTCTTCTTCTTCTTCTTCTTCTTCTTCTTCTTCTTCTTCTTCTTCTTCTTCTTCTTCTTCTTCTTCTTCTTCTTCTTCTTCTTCTTCTTCTTCTTCTTCTTCTTCTTCTTCTTCTTCTTCTTCTTCTTCTTCTTCTTCTTCTTCTTCTTCTTCTTCTTCTTCTTCTTCTTCTTCTTCTTCTTCTTCTTCTTCTTCTTCTTCTTCTTCTTCTTCTTCTTCTTCTTCTTCTTCTTCTTCTTCTTCTTCTTCTTCTTCTTCTTCTTCTTCTTCTTCTTCTTCTTCTTCTTCTTCTTCTTTCTTCTTCTTCTTCTTCTTCTTCTTCTTCTTCTTCTTCTTCTTCTTCTTCTTCTTATTATTATTATTATCACGTGGCGTATGACAAGACTGCCCTCTTAATCCTTATTTATCTATATTTTGTTCTGGAATTCTTTGTATCTATATCAAGCATAACCATTCTATTAGAAGTATACATGTAAGTGATATCAACTTAGAAATATGTCAATATGCTGATGACACTGTTCTATTTACGGACGATGCTAAGTCGATGATGCCGTTATTTCAAGTCTAAATGATTTTGGCAAAGTTTCCGGTCTCGTGATTAATTTTGATAAATCATACATTTTCCCTCTTGGTTATAATACTGAAATACCCCCAAATCATCTTAAAAATTATATTCTTAACTTTTCCAATGGTTCTATCTATTATTTAGGTATTTCGCTTACAACCCACCATGACGACTTTTTCCATCTGAATTATCAGCCAAAATTATCTCGCCTTAAGAACATTCTTAAAAGTTCTTCACTTATTAATGATTAAAATGAAGGCAGGCTTCGTATGTCGCATGTTAAATCTTTTATTTCTACTCTAAAGTGTTTTTGGATTCGTCGCTATTGTTCACCTATTTCAAATATTTGGAAGATTTTCTTTGATTTAATTTGAAAATATGTTTAAATGTAATATGAGTCCACATGATTTTTTGAATATTCAGAACTGTTTTGTAAAACAGGTATGTGAAGGTTGGTTCTCCTTTAACTTTAATATATCGCTTGATTACTTTGGTAATCAAATTATTTTAAACAACTCACTCCTAAAAATTGGGAATGAGACATTTTTCATAAGAATCTTTTAAACGCTGGGGCAGTTTGGGTCCGTGACTTTTTCTGCATTGATAGTTCCCCGAAAAGTTTTATTGACTCTACAAAAGAGTTCAAGCTTATATCCTTATCTTTCACCCATTATTTTGGCATAGGCTCTTGCATACCTTCCTCTTAGAAGGATAATTTATCTCCCCATGTTGCCAACTCCGTTAATAGTACCCGTAATGAATCAAATTTATCACTTTATTGTTCCAATTGCATTTCCAACAGATCAAATATCGTAAAACAGTATAAGAAGTCACCATCCTGTTTAGATAAGTGGAACGACGATTTTCCTTATGTTACTGATTGGAACAAAATCTTTCTGTTATCCTTTAAAGCTGTTAAGAATTATAATCTTCCTTTTTTTTCAATTCCGTTTCATTTACAGGATACTAGGTATTGATGAATTTTTGGAATAAGATAGGTTTATTAGATTCACCCTTGTGTACATTTTGTAATGCCTCAGATGAGACTTTATCTAATCTCTTTTGGACTTGCCCGATTGTTACTTGTTTCTGGAGTGATGCTGTGAGGCTTATTATTTCAAACCCTGCTGTTCCTAATAAAGTCATTGTATTCTTTGGACAACTAGATATTATGAAAGCCCTTTTAAATTCTTTCCTAATTCATGCTAAAAATTAAGTTTGTTTTACCCCAAGTTAATCATTTTCATCGGACTTTGTTGTTTAATCTTCAAGTTGATGGGTATATCAATCATCATGGCAACCCAAATAGCAACCTTCTTTATAATTTCTTTAAGTAACACTAGTATGTAGGCTAAACTACTGCATTCTTTGCACTTATACTTGCATGTATTTTATATTTAATTTACTCTTTTTGTATGTGGTAAGGCTGTTATGTATCTCAACCCAACAATTCTCTACTTTAACGCTGTGAAATGTATTGCTTTGTTTAACTTCATAAACAGAGCCTTTCTACCTGTTTTTCTTTTTTGTACTGTTCACATTCTCTACGGTTGATATTCATTGCGTTTCATTGCGTCATATTGTGTTACTTATTCCTTTCCTCCCTTTAATGTATATTTTATTGCAAATAGAGGGAGGCAAGGTACATGTACATCTCTGTATTTTGCGTTTTCCTTTAATTGGTTATCTTCCTCTTATATTGTTTTTGCTATCTTAGCTAGCTTTTGCTAATTTTTGCTTAGTTGTGTTTTTATTGATTTATTTTTCCTTCATTCACTTATCACTCTATGAAGTCGCAGAATACACAGATATGCTTCTCATTATTTTCAATTATTTTTATTGTACATTTTATCATAATCTGCTCTCAGTTATGCTAAAAAGTCATCTAATATGTGTTATTTTTCGTTATGTGAGTTTTTTTACAAATGTATAAATTGTTATTGGTGTTGTTGAAGATGTTAAAAACGGAGTAAAAAAAAAGTATATATATTATTATTATTATTATTATTATTATTATTATTATTATTATTATTATTGTTATCATTACTAATATTGTTATTGTTAGTATTATTGTAATTGTTATTGTTCTTATTATTGTTATTGTTATTTATCGTATCGTCATCGTCATCGTCATGATCATCATGATCATCATAATCATGATCATGATTATAATCATCATGATCATGATCATCATGATCATGATCATGATCACCATGATCATCATGATCATCATGATCATGATCATCATGATTATGATCATCATGATTATGATCATCATGATTATGATCATCATGATCATGATCATGATCATGATCATCATCATGATCATCATCATCATTATGATCATGATCATCATCATCATCATGATCATGATCATGATCATCATCATCATGATCATCATCATCATCATCATCATCATCATCATCATCATCATCATCATCATCATCATCATCATCACCATCATCATCATCATCATCATCATCATCATCATTATCATCATCATCATCACCATTATTATCATTGAACAAGCCTAAGATGTTGGCCTAGCAGCACGCATCCATTTTTGGCTAAAGATTTATCTCCTGTTTTCATCATAATATATCGTGGATATTTCCGGATATTGAGCATATACTGGACTTTTGCTATTCTTTTCTTAATATTTGATAACATTAATCATCATGTCATAGATTCATCCCTCCCAGAGGAGAGGACCTGGAAGGCCCAAAGGTACTAAAGGAAAAGCGCGGGAAGCCTTATCGTTAGTACATCAACGAGCCAATTCCGATACAGAAACTGACAGACAGAAACTGACACGGTCAATAATGTATCCCGGGAATTCAAAACATCTATTAGTTAATAAGTCGAAATATATCGCAAGAACTATTTAGACTTGAAGAGAAATTCAATAAGGCTCATATTGATTTACGTAAAACAGTGAGTGAGCTTGCCGATGAAAATGTAAGTTTGAAAGAGAAGTGTTTGTCGTTAGAAAAAGGGTGACCAAACTAGAAGAGAATAATGTTAACCATGCATCGCTAATTAACAAAATAAGCGCTCCTTCCGACGAAGTAACATTCGCCTTGTTGGTGTGAAGACCCATGATAAAGAAAACTGTTTGGAACTCACCTCTAAATTACTTGAGGAGGCTGTAGGACACACTTGCAGATTTGAGCGTGCTCACAGGGATGGAAAGTTTGTCAAAGGTAGGGATCGCCATATCCTTGTTATATTATCAGGACAAGGTACATGCCCGACATACCTTACCCGACAAGCCGTACTACATAATCGACGATCTGATACCTGCTGACTTGACGGATAAGAAATGGGCTAAGCGAGTCCAGGATCTGTGCCAAAATGGTACAAAGCTTCGTTTTTCTGGAGGGTATTGGAGACGTGGGGATAGAAAGCCATTGTTTTCGAGTAAGCAGCCGTCATGTATTTGATATACCGTTAACGATTTTTTTAAAACCCATATTCATACCTACAATATTCATCTATGCACTTACTTTGAATTCTGCCTCATATCGTTATCTTTGGAATCCTTCATCTTTCATCCAATCTGCCAAACCGCCGTTGATGTCATCATAGACCTATCTCTACTGCAAAGTGGTGACTATTTGCATTATTTCCTAATATTTCACGTAGTCAGAAAGGAAAGACTTCATCACTTACCTCATTATGTCTCACACCAATCTGCCAATATATTCTTGTTCATATATTCTGCAAATGGCAGACTGTTTACTATTTACTTTGCATATATCTTATTTCAATTTATGGATACCAATCATTACCATCAGATTATTCAAATGATATGGTATAATATACTCATGCATACGCGGATATGTGTCATATGTCGTTTCTATTCAAGTGTACAATATTTAATAGCCATTCTGTTATACCTTCATCATGGTTTGTTTTCTGTTTCCACTAAAGTTACAAATGGCTTCTTTCAAGGAGTGTTTTCTTCTGAGATATCCTTCTTGCTTGAGTTTATCATATTTTTCAATTTGCCTTATTCTTTACCATTTTCTGTTATACAAAAGATAAAACTTAAACTCAACCAATTACTTGTAGGTATATGCTTATATAGCTATATAAAATCCGTATTCTCATTGTCATTGATTATTATGTTTACTATTATTATTTTCAGATCTGTCATACAATTTTCAGGTGTTATGCCCTAGATACACACCCTAACAACTTATCATGAGTGACCTTAACTTATGTTCCTTTAATGTGAGAGGGTTAAGAGATAACAAAAAGCGTAGAAAATTGTTTGCCTTTTATCACAGAAGTAATTATGATTTTCTGTTTTTACAGGAAACACATTTTACCCTTTTCAAACTTAAATTTTTGGTCCAATGAGCGGGGTGGGAAGCTCTTTCTGCCCATGTTAAAACCTTAGTAGAGGTGTTGCTAATTTTGTCAAGACTTCAGTTACCTTTTCTTTCAACAAAGTAGTTCAGGATAGCAATGGCCGTTTTATTTTACTCTTCATCTCAATTAATGATTCTAGCTTTAGTTAATATATACGGCCCAAATCTTGATAACCCCAATGTTTTTTCAACAATAACAGACCATATTTCTAGTAATGATAGTATCTGGGATTTCATCACCTGTGAAGGCGATTTCAATTTTGTAATGAACTTAGACTTAGATAAAACGGGTGGACTGCCTCAGACTAATTTCAATGTTCGTTCTTCATTAATTCGTATCATGCATCTGTATGACCTCATTGATATCTGGCGTGTACGCAACCCAAAAGGTTATGCTTATTTCTGGCATTCCAATATAGATGATTCAATATCATTGTAGGTTAGACTTTATTGTTTTAAACCATTTACGGAATTCCGTTACTGATACCAAGATAGGCACTATTTTTGGCTCTGACCATTCAAGCGTAATTATTTCCTTGTCTCTATGTAATAAAAGGGGTAGGGGAATTTGGAAATTAAATTTGTCAAGACAAATCTTATGTGAATCTTATCTAGCAAACTATTAGAAACACTGTCTCTTCGAATCTTAATGTTACCCAATCCTACTATATGAAATCTGTAAATTAAAGGTATGGACTAATTCCATATCTTATTCTAAGCGTAAGGCTAGACGTAGTACATGTCATGAGCGTTATTTAATCGAAACTATTTCAGAGCTGGAACATTTGTTAGTTATGTCGCCTTCAAATGAAATAAAACACTTTTAATGATGCCAGAAATCAATTAGAAGTTATTTACGACTATAAACTTAAAGGTATAATGATTAGATTTAGGGCATGGTGGGTGGAAGAAGGGGAGAAAAACACGCAGTACTTTCTTAAGCCTGAAAAAGAAATGAAACTTTAATTACTATTAAGGAAGTAATAACTGATGTTAGTGACACTATTTCTGATCCTGAGAATATTTTAGCAGAAGCTAAGTTATTTTTTATGAAAACCTTCACACAAAGGATACCAATGTTTATTCTGATATTTTTTACAATAATTTAAATCTTAATCATGTTAAGCTTTCAAATGATAAAAGGTTAAGCAGTGAAGTTTTCCTTACATTAGAGGAATGCACTGAGTCTTTATTCTCTATGAACGTTAGTAAGTCTCCTGGTTCTAATGGTATCCCTGCTGAATTTTATCGTTGTTTTGGAATGAAATAGGGGATCTTTTAGTTAAGTCTCTTAATTATGTGTTTCAGACAGGTTTAATTTCTGACAAGCAGGGTAGAGCATGTATTACTCTAAATCCCAAGCTTAGTAAAGACCCGGGCCTAGATATTTAAAAAATTGGCGTCTAATAGCACTATTAAATGTTGACTATAAAATTGATGCAAAGTCTATTTCTTTTAGAATTAAGCGCATCCTGCCAGACCTTATAAGTTTTGATCAAACCGGTTTTATAAAAGGACGATACATTGGTGAAAACATCAGACTTGTTTATGACCTCATTTATTTTTGTAAAGATAATTCAATTCCCGGTACTTTGCTATTCCTTAATTTTGAAATAGCATTTGACTGTCTCGATTGGTCTTTTATTTTCTACACCCTTAAGTATTTTGACTTTGGTCCTTCTCTAATGCAATGGATTACAACCCTTCATAGTAATGCAACGTCGTGTGTAGCGAACAATGGTTTTGTTTTTAATTATTTTCGTGTACCTAGAGGTGTCCGGCAGGGTTGTCCTCTAAGCCCTTACTTATTTATCATTTGTACTGAGATTTTAAATGCATTGACTCATTCTAATAATAATATTTGTGGTATTTCTATTTGCAATGTACCTATTAAGATCTCTCAGTATGCCGACGACACTAATAATTTCTGATGGCTCGGAGCGCTCTCTACGTGAAACTTATATTGTTCTTTGTAACTTTTCTAAGATCTCTGGGCTTAATGTTAATTTGGATAAGACTTATTACCTTTTCCCTCTGGGTCCCTTTGCCTCCAATTGTCCTAATCACTTACAAAATTCGTTTTATAGTATATCCAAGAGCCCCATTACATACCTAGGTATTCTTTCAAGCTTCATCATGACAATTTCTTTAGTTTATACTATGTTCCAAAGCTTTGCAGAGTTAAAAATCTTTTGCATTCTTGGGCGACTCGTAACCTTACTCCTATTGGTAGAATTTAGATCTTGAAATCGTTTGTTTTCTCTCAAGTTGTGAAACCTTTATCTGTACTTCCAAATTCTCCAGATACGTTTTTCTGATGATTTAAACTCTATTTTCTTTAACTTCATCTAAAACAATAAGCCATATAAGGTGAATAGAATAGTTTTGTGTAATGATAAGCTAAATGGTTGGTTAAATATGATTGATTTTAAATGTTTTGCTAAGATTTTTAAATGTAAATTGGTGAAAATATAACTTGACGACAGTAATAAGCCTTGGAAATTGCTTTTTGATAGTTTTCTTAGAAAGTATGGTGGTCGTTTTCTGTTTAACTGAAATTTTTCACACAGTTTTATTTTACATGTATGTCAAGCTTGGTCTTCCTATAATTTCAAATATCCCAGTAATAATAACTTTTCTGCCAAAGTGTTCTCAATAACTCATATATAAAGATCGATGAAAATGTTTTGTTTAGTAAGACGTTATTAGACCTTAGTTTTGACCTTTTTACCACGAAGTTTAACATAACCCATTTTCCCTTTACCCTTTATTTTGGAATAATTAATGCGGTCCCAATTGCTTGGAGAAATAATTTATTACGTATCTATTATACAAGTGACAATGTCCAACGTTTAACTAATTTTTCTGTAGCCCAAAAAACTACAAGATTTGTTTATAATTCTTTATTGAGTTGTAATATTCCAACCCCCAAGTCTATTGCTAAGTGGATTCAGTAGAAACTGACAATTCCTGCTGATTGGAAAACTATTTTAAGCTACTCTTTTCTGCTGTTAGGCACTCAAAGGTCCGGTACTTTCATTTTCGGTTTCTTCATAGGATTATTGAAGGTAATACTTTTTTTACACAAAACAAATGTTGTTTTTTAGCAATTCAGAGATGAATCTATTGATAATCTCTTCTGGTCCGCAAGTTCATTTTTTTTTTGGAATTTATCTAGTAGCCTCTGTAATAAGCTGGATGCCAATCTCGATGTAAGTCGGGAGTATGTTTTCTTTGGGTACACTAATAGAATAAATCATCCTATCAATTTTTTCTTCTTCATGCAAAGTACTATATTTTTGTTGTAAAATAAATAAAACTAAGCCCGAGCCCATGGCATTCTTTCTTAAGTTCGCTTTTACCCTTAAAGTAGAGGAATTTATTACAAGACATTAGATTATATAAGGAAACTTTCAAATTTCCAGTATGAAATTGCTGTCAACAGTGTTACAATGTTTAATACCACCTTTATTTCCAGTGTACGCCAACTTATGGTAAATCTTAGCGTTTTTATTACGATTGTGCTTGTCGATGTAATCTTACCTTTTATCAAATATCGTCATTTTTACATGCTGCTTATAGTTTTTGACCTTCTGTTAACTGTAAGCCGATAATCCCTCTTCCCACTTGAATGGGGATGCTGTTAAGTCCTTACCTCCATTGCAACTGCACTCCTTATAGTGAGTCATGGTAATCAAAACACGCAGTATGTACACGATGTAGTAATACACCACAGTAAGTATAACACGAAATATCAATACGTTATAACTCAATATATAATAACACGTTGTGGTTGTTAGTGTAGCTGACGAATGCCATGAATGATAGAACAAAATCTTCAGCCCGCTTTTAAATGGTCCGTCTTGAATGACATTCAATACTGTTGCCATATATGGTTATCACACCACTGTTAAGTGACCAATCGGATGGATTCAAAATGATAGAATTCTGCTACGTATGTCATGGACCAATACCATTATTTGATATTCGTCTTTCATCCCTTATTCCATGGTAACAGACATCAATGACATCTAAACAAAGGATCTATATTGATCCAATATCGAATAAAGAAACATGGGTTATAAATGTTTTTTCTCTTATACTATTGATATCGATTTGCCACGCAAACATCTTAACAGATAATTTTACCCCATTATCATATCATCAAACTTTGACCACCCTATTATTAAAACATGCATTGTGTACAGAAATGATGTATCGATCGGTTTTCTTTGTCAAACACAAGGACATTTAAACTAAGGATCTATATTGATCCAATATTGAATAAACAAACATGGATTATGATTTTTGTCTCTTATACTATTGATATCGATTTGCCATGCACACACCTTAACAGATAGTTTTACCCCATTCACCTGACACACCCAGTCAGGAAAAGCTATACACTTCGTAAAAGGACTCTACGGAACAAGGTATTGGCCCATTACATGCGTAATAAAATTATGTCATCTTTTTGACCAATCAGAAGTTAGCATTGCAAATGAAGTACACACCTCGTTAAAAGGACTCTGCGGAACAATCGAGACTATCTGGTGACGCAATCCGATGACCCAGAGGAAAAAATCTCAGGGGCCGCTATACAGGTAGTGGTCGATCCGAAGTTAAGCATTAAGCATATGCAAATGAATATAAATTTTAGGGGCCGCTATACAGGTAGTGATTGACTGGAAAATCTCAGGGG
Organism: Chiridota heheva; assembly: GCA_020152595.1. NCBI lineage: Eukaryota > Metazoa > Echinodermata > Holothuroidea > Apodida > Chiridotidae > Chiridota > Chiridota heheva. The sequence goes on from JAIGNY010001078.1 coordinate 27,949, forward strand.
CCGCTATACTGGTAGTGGCCAATCAGAAGCTGAATCCATCGTCGAGAATATCTTGTGACTCAATCCGATTACCAAGAAGGAAAATCTCAGGGGCCGCTATACAGGTAGTCGTTAATCAGAGGCACCGTCGTCGAGAATCTCTTGTGACGGCAATCCGATGACCCAGAGGAAAATATCTCAGGGGTAGTGGCCATTTAGAAGCCGAGTGTATCGTCGAGAATATCTTGTGACGCAATCCGAAAACCCAGAGGAAAAACCTCAGGGGCCGCTATAAAGGTAGTGACCAATCAGAAGCCCCGTCGTTGAGAATATCTTGCGACGCAATTTGATGACCCAGAGGAAAAATTCTCAGGGGTCACAATACAGACCCCAACCAATCCGAAGCTGAGTCTGTTGTCGAGAATATCCTGTGAAGGCAATCCGATGACCCAGAGGAAAAAATCTCAGCGGCCGCTATACAGACCCCGACCAATCAGAAGCCAGTATCTACAATTTTTATAATTTATAAATATTCATGAGAAATTAGTCACATGACTGGAATACTGGCTTCTGATAGGTCCGGGTCTGTATAGTCGCCTCTTACTACTTATATTCACTAGAACTTTATCGATTATTGGACTTTTATTCGATTTAATCAGATACTTATCACTATTAAAGCTTATCCAAGCGGACCTGTGCTCGGCAAGCTTCCAGTGCAACTTTAAGTGACTTCATCTTTTCTGCGATGATTCTGAGACTGGTCATCAGTTGTCTGCTTTTGTTTTTCTTTACCTAGGATATATACTGTATGTAACATACAGATGCAGAGGTTAACCGACTCTTGTCTTGCACCTGGTTATACTTCTATACAGTGTTAGGAGTACAATGAATTGTGTCTCTAATTTGACATAATCCTACAAGATATATCGTCTGTAAGCCTCAAGTACATTTAAATTGCTCGTCTAGTATTCTAAGGATATATGGCTCGATCTTTTCAATGTATCGTCCTCGTTATGCGAGATGGTGTATATGTAAACAGCATTGCAAGAATATATGTATGTATGTAAACGACTTTGTAAGGATATATTACATCGTAAGGATATATGTACGTACGTAAACAGCATTGTAAAGATATATGTACGTACGTAAACAGCATTGTAAGGATATACGTACGAACGTAAACAGCATTGTAAAGTTATATGTACATACGTAAACAGCATTGTAATGATATATGTACGTACGTAAACAACATTGTAAGGATATATGTACGTACGTAAACAACATCGCTCGTCTATTCTAAAGCTGACTCAATCTTCTTACAGTATCGTCCTCGTTATCCGGGATACTGTATATGTAAACGACGTGTAAGGATAAATGTACGTACGTAAACAACTTTGTAAGGAAGTATGTAAGAAAGAATGGCCGTTGACCTTTAGATGTTCCATAATCTTTTGAAAGTTTAACCGCTTCCAAATTTACGGTGAAATATAAATTGCTGACAATGAATGTACTAAACATTACTTTGCAGAATATATATAAGCTTTCATGCTTTACTTTTTTGAAAATACGAAGAAAAAATGAAACAGCTGAAAGCATTTCAAATATCTAGGTAATTGGCCTAGTTTATTTCATATGAACCAATTGTACCTTCTACACAACAGGCTACACAATATTGCAGGTTAAGTAATTTTCATTTCACATTATATAACTTAAAGTATTCTATTTTAGCTTAAGAGAGGAAGTTCCTCCATATTGATCTTAAAGTCATTAAACGTAGAATGATTATTCGTTGCGTTAGGACGGTCAAACCAATTCGGCATTGAAATTATCGAATTTTTCCATATAAGAACATCCTTTCTTTTAAAGAAGGTATTTGAACACATGTAAGTTTTCAACTGCTTGTCAAAATTTGCTTCAAGTTTTTGATTTCTCTCATTGGTTATCCTAAATTCAGTTTTACACCATTCACTCTGAGGGAAATTATTGCCCACAGCAATGATTGTTCTTCTGCTGCTAGAAATAGCGTTTTTAGTGTTTTCCATAATTGAGTTCTCAGTCCTGTTTTGTTAAAAAAAAAAAAAAACAGAAATATTACTTTGTTAAATACAACTACTGCCAAAGTTGATACTAAAACAAACAACCCAGCAAAAATTCTGGTAAATAAAGTCCTATCATAAATTAAACAATTCGCGCGAAGCCAGTTTACGTATGGAAACGATTTAACATTGTTGCAAAGAATTGTTTCTTTGTTACTACTAACAGCTGGAGTGTAAAGAAACCATCGCATTTCACATGAGCATGCAAATGGGTTATCTTGAAGTACAATTTCTTTATAGAAGCATGAGTTTTCATGCTTTCTTCATATGATTTTCTTAAGTGGGTTTTGTCCGGTCGAAGATTTTCTATGTTACACAGCAAATTAAAACTATCAACTTCTACGTTTACTATCAAATTTCCTGTTAATATTAGAGTTATGAAATTAGGAGATAGCAGAGTAATTGAAATAAGAGTGCACTTTATTAAACCGTTGATGAGGGCAATAAACATAAAACTGAGGAGTGATACAAGGTAAATAACTTGTATACGGCAATCACTAATTTCCAATTGCCTTAATAAGGGCAAGTTACCAAAAAGATTATAAGGTAAAAATAATTAAGGTGCGGGTAATTACTTACAGATATATTTAGCAGGTATGGAAGGTATTTAAATGCTTCAGGATAGAAATAACTTATATTGCCGTTCACTAATTCCAGAGAAAGTAAATTAGAATCCTCAGTTATATTAATGTTATGCCCAATGAATGCACAGGATTGTGAAAAGGAAATGCTTCTCAAATCGGTAATTTTTAGGAAATCTTTTGGAACTATCATCATTTTCTAAATTCTGATCTAAAATGAGTATTAGTAGGTATGGTAAGTCTTGAAGGCGATCTATATTCTCATTTTTAAATCCAAAGTGTACAAGATGTAGAAATTAGAATGATGGAAATGATCAAAACGCGTCAATGGGTATTTCGTTATCAACTATCCAATCGCGAAACTTCAAATATTTCAAATTTTGTAAGAAAGGAGTGTTCATCGTGATATTCATTCTCATAATCATAAACTTTTAGATTGTATTTACGGGCACTGATAAGAAACTTAAGTATGGTACATTACTCGAACTCGAAAGAATTAAACGGATGCTTTACAAATACTTTGAAGATTTAATTTTTTTGTTTTGTATGTTAGCATTCCGATTGGTAGTAATATCAACACTTTTAAGATGCACAACAGGACTTTAAGTCACCAATATAAATGCTGTTTTATTGCAAACTATATTCTATTCATTAATTTCTAATTTTATTTTGTTTTTCGCTTGTTGCAAATCGCTCATGCACCGAAACGCATTATTGTACGTTAGATAATCCGTTTCGTAATCGTTGGTAGCTGGGCAATAAATGTTTACTGCTGCATTACGTACCGGCATGTCATCCTCAAAGTTTTAGCGATGTGGCATGTAATAACACGAAACTGTGGTTGAAAGTAATCAAAATTGCATCTCCAGTCTCTTATACATTCACTAAAATTGATATATCCTTCACAGGTTGGTATCAACTGCACACACAGTAAAATGAATATTTCACAAAGGTGAAAATTTAGTATGTATTTCATCTCGAAATAAACGTAGAAAAAAAATCAAGAAAGCCTGACTCAACGTTTGAACACTCTATCAAATATAATAACTAATTATTTTATATTTCTTTTATTAATGCGGGTTGCTTATGATTGTTAGGTAACACATGTCCAGATTCGAATAAGGTCTTATATAAAATCACTTTTAAATTTGTTGTCTCTTAATTATAAGAGGAAGTAATTTGTTATGTTCAATCACCATACTTATTCACGCTAATCACAATCTTTAAAAATATTACTACTCACGTGAGCATTCACAATACACGAAAGGTACATATATTCAAGAGCTACATAATCTAAAGAGAAAATGATTTTATCAGGAAATGTTAACAGAATTTTAACTAGACAGGGTGATGCTATAAAAACAATAATGACAAGAAAGTCGAATGCACAAGCTGACCCGTATGAATGGATCGAAAGTAATATACGATAAAAGCATTTAAATTTAAAAACAATGAAATAATTTTTTTTATAAATAATTTAAAAGTGATTAACAATGAAAAAATTAATTGCTTAAAGATAAATATATGAAAGCTTAATCTACGATTAATGATATGTTCGTGTTAAACTTGCAGATGACGTTATAGAAGACAGAATATGGGAGATAGGGTGAAGCGACTTGAAAAATGCAGAGGATGTTCTTCAAATTATCATACCAACATTTTTGTTTTATAATAACCCAACAAAGTTTGTTTTTATTAAAATAACTAGAGCCCAAAACTAAACAGTATGATAGGAAGTCGTTAGTCTGGTATATATAATTACACGCAAACTGTGAAAAATGATGTTGTACTTTAAATGTGAATTACTTGATGATAACAACAATTTAATTGGTTTTAGTTTGACAATAATTTGTTTGAGGGTAATTGTACATTTGGACCGCAACTTTATAGAAAATCATGTAACGAGCTCAAATGTTGATCCAATGAGGGTAAATGGAAAGTGGTGGCACAAAGATGAGCATCTCCGCCCCTATGCGCCCACTACTCCAATAAAACCTATTTATAAGACATGTGCGTGAAAACACAAACTGAGTGTATAATTTTGGAAACATCTACACTTGGAGGCCTTACACGAATGTTAAGCTGTAATTATTGTGAATACTGTGAATATGTCAAGATGTTCAACTTCGTTCAGGTTATCTCTTTCCAAATAGAAAAAGGCTAAGAAGCTATCATGGCAGCCCAAAATGCACAGCGCGCGATGAAACTTAACGTCTTATATATCCTAAAGCAGTTTTCAGATCTTACATGATAATTAAGAAGGATAATTTGAAAAGCCTTTATGGCAAGATTTGATTACTCCCTGACAACTGCAAACAATGTATAATTGATAATATTCTAGCGATTGATATACTTGATATTTCCTGGGGCCGTTATACTTCATAAGATCCATACGCGTGGCATACAATTAGAATGATTAGAATAATAAGATATTGAAAATGGGAAATTGAACAAAAAAGTTGGAAACTTGAGATCACTGCTAAATTTTTGAGTAGAAAATCCTCTGATATGAAATCCATAATTCTTTTTGAGAAATAAAACAAGAAAGGCTAGTACGTTACATACCCGGCTTTTCTCTTAGTATTACAAATATTTAATATGTATAAAAAAGGTAGATGTACAGTATACAAATAGCCAGTAAAACAACAGCATCCTGAAACACATAGGGTAAATGGCATAGTGTCAGGAGGAACTAATTTAGGATATATTTGGTGCTCGCCAAATTATTTGTTATCTTTGTTGAAAAATATCTACAGGTACATGAATTTCATTGAAATTGTTATGTTCATTTTATTCATGTGGTAACAACGTTGGAGGAAACCATAAAGAATGTTTTATATGAATATTGAAATTGTTCAATCTGTTGAAGATACCCCAAATAATCACAGATGACCGGAATATAAATTCCCTCAGCAGCTTAGTAAATAATAAGATTTAAGGTATTTTCACAGATTGAAAACTGACAATAAGTAGCATTCACATGTAGAATATCTTTAATCTATTATTGCTCCTATTATATATAATCAAAATTGGTTGAAGAGAAACTAGAATGTCTGACATATTCATTTTAGAAAAAAAACCAGATTTGTTTGTTACGTCATCAGCTTAGTGAATCTCTACTTTCTGATATGATTATACTCCACTGATCTCTGTATGAAGTCACACTTTGGTTAAAATAGGTAGTAATCATCATTCGTATTATATGTGTAAAACTCAACTTACTTCCAAATGCTTAAAAGTTCAAAATCATTCAAAACATAAAATATAGCATCAGTTCTGCTTAAGATTTTCAGCAACTCCGGAAATAGCGGGACAACTGTAAGGTTCACCTAGTTTTTCCTATTTACGTACACAAATGAATCTAGCTACTCTTTAAATCAGGCATCAGACAGATTTTCATGTTTTAATGTTATAAATATTCGACACTTTTTTTACACAATTGCCCCTCGTATATACATAAGAAAAAGCATTAACCAGACAATGTATTTCGTAAGTGGAAGCCAATTGGTGTGACTCTATTTTCAACATTGTCATTGTAAACGATCTGAAAACTGAAGCCAATTAAACCATGCCCCAGGTGCACACATTAAATATTCACATTCGTCATCCATAATTTTCATGATTAACAATTTTATGTTTTTAAATCTAACATGAAACATACCTTATGTAAAGAAATAAGGCACTTGTAGCTAACATTGGGAACTTGTTTCTTATAGCAAACATATATTAAATTTATCGCATTTTACATTTAATATCTTAAGGATACCTTTTCTTCAAATGTTCTTGTTTATTGTTTTTCAAATATCACGGTATTGGTGCTGAGCTTTGTGCGTTCTCGTTCACGTTACCTACATTACAATAAGTTTTTAATAAATATGCTTTACAGGAGTATTTCAAGTTCATGTTTGATAATTTGCTGGGTGAATTTGCATTGCCTACATTCATTTTTACCAACGTGAAAGGACAGATAATACTTTACCGTGGAAAAAATATAAGCAATATAATATTTCATATAAAACATTAAAGGAAACAAATGACGTGGAAACTACTTTATTATATTACTCCGTTAAGAATATGTTCAGGATTTTACAACTTTTCTAGAATTTTTCAAATTTCTTCTGGTCCCATACCGGTAAATTGGGAATATTTCGTTTTACTCCTAACATGGCATTTCATAGTTTAGGAGCAATACAACTAGATACAAATACAAATCAAATACAAAAATACCTTTTGGGAATGTTGGAATGCAATGTCACAACTGTTCTAGTTTTAGACGTTTAAAAACAAACGAGACATAACTTTAAACCTTAGTGCCTTCACCATTTTATTTCTTCTAAGGATTACTAGGATTAGGAGTCAAGTAGCTCACTTGGTAGGCGACTGAGATGCTGGAGGTACAGGGTTAAGCGTCAGTCAGGTCTAACCTGTTTTTCCACAGCTATGCACACAGGTACGCCGATCATCAAAGCGGAAGTTACGTCGTTTGTAGCACCTGCTTCAGCTGTTGACAGAAGTAACAATGGTTAAATGGCGCTTGCCGTCCTTCGGAGGAAACGTTAAGCAGTCGGCCCAATGGTAGGACAGTCACACCCTACCTGGTTTTCTGAATACTAGCCAGAAGAGTGAAAACGCGGTGTGCATCACTTTCCTCAGCTAATGGATGGATGATGCGCCGCATGGGCAGCTCTGTTCTATGCTAAAGCTCTAATGTTTGCAAAGCGCCTTGAATATACTTGCATAGAAAGGGCGCTATATGAAATAATTGCTAATTATTATTTACTAAGACTAAGTATTCCTTCAACATTCAAACTATGACCAAAGTTAATATTTTGTTTATATCTGTTGTAACATAAATAATATTGATTTTTAGTTATCTTGATAAAACCTACAACTGTGATGTAATCTTTGTTTCCACAATATGTACCAGAGTTGGAAAGTATTACACTTTCTGGGACCATCGGAAGTTTTGGAAAAAGTTATCCGGGTATACCACAACAACAATAATAAAGTTTATTTCTGTATATTTGTGTTTCTTTCTTTCATACTTGTTTTCTCTTTTTCTTATCCTAAAGATTTTCTTTCTGGACACCTAAAAATATTGTTTGGATTATTGTTTCCGTAGTCCCCCCCCTCCCCCTCTAATGTCCACCCCTGACATGCCTGATATGTACACGAAGATTGGCAGTATTTACAAAAAAATCCTCTGAAAGTGTACAAATCAATTTATACAAATATATCAATGATAAATGATGATAACATTGACAAAACATTTAGAAAAATTGCTTTTGAAGCTTCAATATATTATACTAAGCCGAATTAATACCTCCAATGTGTTTTCTGTCGATCCCATTTTCTTCTAGATACTAACAGAGCTTCTACATTCAAAGCTGTACTAGTCGAGCTTTCAGTTCCTCTTTGGTGCAATCATCTCTTCCTCGATGATTCTGAGACTGATCACGAGTAGTCTGCCTTTGCTTCTCTTTACTGTAGGTATATATGTTACAATTGTGTAGATGTACTTTGTAGTCATTTGCTAAGGTTAACCGAATCTTATCTTGCACCCGGTTATACTGTACAGTAGATGCACTTTGTATTCATATGCAGAGCTTAAAGGAGACACAAACCCACATATTTCTTTAATCTATTATGATGCGTACATATATTCTAAACACTATATCCACCTTGGGATACATAAAAAGCGTTCCCGTATATTTTATCTTAATTAATTAAAATATGAATTACTTGGTATACGAATCATATGGCCATCTTGTACATCGGCCGCCAATCGAAGTGACCTCAAGTGACGTCATCGAATCAGTTCCTCCTTAATGATATG
>JAIGNY010001079.1:2500-10000 GCA_020152595.1 Chiridota heheva
TCTCCACTCGACTCGGAATGATGCTGATTCTGGTTGGGAAACCTTGAGGTTTAAAGGATATGCTCACTTACGCACGTATACACTTTTAGAGCTTCCGGGCTTATCAGCTTATCCCCGTGAACGGCCTCATGAACTTTTAATATATTGCCTGAATTTTTTCAACTTTCAGGGAATGTTTTTTTCTTAGAACTGTAAAAATGGTAAACCAAATTGCTTATCTAAGTAGATTTTAACTTGCCTCAATTAAAGTTTATAACTCTTATTGATTTTAAGCCATTTTGGCCAAGAAAAACAAGAAATCTTCAGAGCTTCCAGGGGCTTCTCCCTTTGGACTCCATACCGGGATTTCGCCCATGAACCCCCTAATTTCTCCGCATTTTCTCAATTTTTGAGGCGAAATTTCTCCTGCCTGTTAAGAAATAAAAACTCAATTGCTCATTTCAGTAGATTTTAACATTATGATTTAAAAATGTCTTCTTTTTGTCAGTTACATTTTCGAACTTTGGGGTACCGAAAACAAGAAATCTTCAGAGCTATCGGGACCCGCCAAGACCTAACTTAAAGCGGGCGCACGCTGTTACGCAATGCCGTGTGTGGCCTTGAGTACCGTATAACCGTTCTCAAGCCAAAATCTCTGATGATGCCACTGGAAGGTGGGGTGGGAGGGTGGGGGTAGGGGGTACATTAATTGTTCTACCAATTTGTGTGATTGTAGACACATAGACATAGTAGACACATTAGTTCTGTAGTTTAATGTCGGGCAAATATTCGTCGGGAAAGTTAGTCTTACACCCAATACAATTAGATCGTATCTCCTCACACAAATTACACACAACAGCGATTAATGGGAGACGTACCGTCATATCTTTTTAGAACATTTAGACAAGCTGCTAATGTTAATATCATGTGTGACAGGAAACATGTTTCCTAATAATAAGTAATCAGAAATTTCAAATATAAGTCAAGGCGATACAGTCAATTGTTGGTTTCGTTTTTATTAGTAAACAATAAAAAGATAAAACAAAGATTTGAAGTTGTGTAAAAATTACATTTTGGATATATAAATTCACATATTAAAAATTTCTTCATTCAAGATTTTAATTACTTCTGAAAGATGTGGCCTCATAGAGGGGGTTACATGCATGCACCAAACACCGAGTCTATCCAGACAGTCTAGGCCTACATAGGCGGCAACCATCCGAAAGATTACACCGAGGGAGTACACGTCGGATGCAAAGGTGTACGGTGACTCCCCTTTAATGACTTCTGGCGGTATCTGTAAGTTACGGCGAAATAGCTTTATTTGAATTTCGTAACTAAAATCACGTGCTGAATTAGCTGGATCATTGGCGGGAATTGCCTGACCTAGGTCAATCAGCTTGGCCGAAACACGTCCGCGATTGATGAGGTTTGCCTCAGCGTTACAGTCCGTGTTCCAAACCAATAAAATATTGTCTGGTTTAATATCTCGATGAATCCACATATGCTTGTGCATACAATCGACAGCATTTGTTGCACTTTGCAGAATTTGCAGCCATTCGATTTTCGTCACATTATTTAAAATAAGGCTTCCCACATGTTGATTGACTTCTTCAAATGCTTGTCTCCAATAAAATCCTCCACAATTGCTGGAATGGGTGAGGCTGTGGTTACACCATGAAACTTGAAACCCTTCCATACCTCCAAAGGTACTAAGGGCTTTTACTTCAGCCAAAAGTTTCTGCAATGATAACAAATAATATTGGCATAAACATTATTTTTCCTTTTATTATCCATAGATATTGATAAACAATATTTGCATTAATAAAATGTTTAAGTCTTTCATTAACAGAAATATCAACATTCAATTTAGGTAGAAAATGTATTTGGAATTAAATGAAACGGTACAACTTTTTCAATGACCGCAAACTTTTGTACCTCATAAAAAAAATTGTGCAGTTCACACTTTAAGTCACTTTTATGTAAGTTGAGCACCAGTTTTGGAAACATGATATAAGAGCTGGCTAGGGGCCACTTTAATTATCAATTTAGTGCTCAAGCAAGTTCATTTTATATGAAAATGAAGGCACCAACATACAATTTGCATATCACATTTGTTCAGAAATATTGAAACTTATAGCGATACTATGTTGGTGTGACACCTGCCCCCTTCTAACTCGCATTAAAAATGTTCTCTGTTTTTCGTTGCTTTGAACAAATTGTCTTTGATGAAAAATGTTCATAAATCATGATTCTACCAGAGGCCACGAGTTGGCCGTCAGAATTGGTTAAAATGTTAGATGATTGCATACTTGTCACCCACGGCCTCGGATTCTTTGGTCACGCCCATTTAATATTAATTCCCTTCCCTATCGCCGATACAGGGGTTTTCCATGTGCCCGTGATTGGTACATGAGAAAATATTAGATTTCTTACCTGAGCACGATGGTTCAAATTTCGTCCATAGAATGACTTCACTGCCACGAGCTCTGTGGACTCAGTGGATGACCAATCATCAAGACTGAGCTCCATCAGCTTGACCACCCCAAAGGATCCTTTGCCCAGGATTGTTGCTCCACCACTTTGACCGATGACCAAGTTCATGGAACTTCGTTTGATGACGGGGACGCCAAGATTTTGAATATCTTCCTTGAGGTTGTCTTGAAGTGTTTTCTTTTCTTTCATAGCCATGGACTTGCACATTCTGTGTAGTGAAAAAGATGGGTGGTTAAATTACAAAAATAATAAGAAACGAAAATTTGCTGTAAATTACCCCCACCATACGAAAATGTAATGATGATTATTGTCTAAAATGAATATTAAATGAGAAAACAAAAACAGTATACAGTATACCATGAGAAGTATTGTCAGGTTGAACTATAAAAGATATTCTGACTTGCCGATCATTTACAAAAAACAAACACAATGAGAAAAATCAGTACATCGCCATGCTGGTATGTCGTCGAGTTATCTGTTCAACCAAGTTTCAGATATAAAAAATATATATACAAAATTCTAGAAAAATATATTCGTCCAAAGCAACTTTAATGAATCGGTAATACATATTTGCTGTAAATTACCACCAAGCCCCTATCATTTCGTTATTTATTAAACACAAATATAAAATGAACAAAACAATGCCATACGAATATGACATATCGTCAGGTGAAGCTATGGAAGCTATTTCTAAAGTAATCCCTATTTCTATTAGAAATGAGTAAAGTTAAGAACTTACTTCTCTTTGAGGATGATTAAACTGTCCTTTTCACCGCTATCTGCCATCCACGTGATATCGTCCTTGTTTGCTGGGATTTCCCATAAATCCTCTGGTTTCATCTGAAATTCAGGATAAGAGTTCAATGTTATGAGATCATGCTAGAATGAAATTAATTCTCTATATAACATTATCATGCAGATTATCTTATAAACTACATTATACCAAAAGGCTATACTTAACAGCTCAAAAAAGCTTCCTTTAGAGTATGTTGTTTAAGTAATGATCGGGTCATTCGTGTGTGGTCGAGGAGGGGTGGTGTTATATTACATTATATTCACAATTATTTTCAGACTTGGTTAAATTTTCTATATCTTTCAGACATTCCAAATAGGTCAAATTCAATCAAGTTGAAAGGGTAAACAGAAATCTCGACTACATGACAACCACAGTTTTTCCCCATAGTTTGTAAATGATCGGTAAAGCGTTGCATATTCTATCTGGGGTTTATTTTGTTGCTCTCCAGCATGTAAAACAAATCCTCGTCAAGGCTAGAGCTCCCCGACAGTGGCGGCGCCAGGCATCACTAGCTGGGGGAAAGGGGACAATTGGCCCAAAACCGTTTTGTGGGATCACGCCTTTGTCATACGAAATTAAAATGATGAAATTGTGTCCCTGTTCCAATATCCCTAAACAGTACAAGCGATTCTGCAACAAGCTTTCAGTGGAACGAATACCCCCCCCCCCCCTCTCCATCCCACCCCAACCCTTAAAAAGTTTCTCCTTGGAGAAGTGGGGGTCTTGTCCCCCAGTCCCTCTCCCGTGGCGTAATAGCTATTGCTCCCTGGCGGGATGGGGCTGTGGATGCCGCTGATGTCACTGACACCTACTTACCAATGAATTTTCCAGAGCATCGTATCGTTCGTCTGCTCGCGATATCTCGGCTTTACAGGCATGGCTACCGTCAAAGCCACCACCAGAGATACGGTACGAGCCATCATCAGACTCATCGTCACCAGCATATTTGCAGATCAGTTTGGCGAACAAGGATAAAACCAATCTGACCAAGAGATTGCGTTTCCTGTAAAACAAAAGGTTTCATATATTAATTGTCATTCTTAATTGCCTATCGTCGAAAAATCTTCAACGTTTCTAATCGGAGTCTTACACAAACATAATACCTTAGAAAATAGAGGCAAATTCCTTTTAAGAAATTTGCCATGTAAACTTTCTTGAATAATTAATTAAGGAATTTCAATTACTTTAAAAGCTGTACATAATCTGTTGCAATTATTCCCTTTCAACCTATCTAGCGTATATGCTGCCCCTATTGCTGATATAGATGTCCCTAATAACAGTCCCTAAATCTACAACTGAATCGTAAATCTTGATATACATTTATAAACAGCTGCGCGACAAAGTGGGTGAAGTGTACCGGTGTAAGGGCTCGAGTAATAACTATGCGAACAACTAATATAGGTCAACACTTATAGAATTTTGACCCAATTTCATGGTTAACTATTGCAATGTCTGAAAAACGAACAATTATTTCTTTTTAATGGAGCCGGGTGGTCATGCCATAGCGAAGTGTGTAGAAAAGGCATTTATAATATATTTCTCATCATTGCCGATTTTTTCCATACTCTAGTATTAATTTAAATAAGCTATACTCGTTTTTTGTATTAACTTATTTATAGAATGTATATCTTAAATAGAGCCCAGTGCGACGTCTATAAAATTATCATTTTGTAAATATTTTATGTAATTGTATTCTTCTCTGAGAAAACAAACAACCCCTCTCCTTCTCCTTCACGATTTGCATAACCTATGCGTAGGGCTTTCTCCAAAAGAAACTATGAACTGGTTATCTCAACAAATATCTTAAGGAGAACAGAAATGGCGTCTTACCTTCCACGGTGGGTCTTGTGGGACTCTCTTCGTCTTAAGTTGAATGAATTCATCTTCTCGTTAGTTGTAAATTTCTCGTAAAGTAATAATATAGATGCTTCTAAGTTCGCTACTAAAAAGGTTATGAAGTTTGTTTTGCTACTTTTAAGGAAACAAAACGTTGAAACGCGCATAAAACAAGTGTTACGACATAAAGTGTAAGGAAAGGTTCAAGACTTAAGTTTTTGTGCGTGCAAGGAGCGTCACAATAGTATCAAGAGGTATTGCGCTGAAGCGCAACACTATTTTGGCACATCATTTACCAATCGTCATTGATTTAACAAACAGTGCGTTACAAAATACGCTCCTTTTTTCGTCAGGGCTGCGCAGCAGTTTAGTATGTGTGGCAATGCGCGCGTGACGTCATACATGCGCTTGCACCTCGCTGTCATACTGTAGTTAGTTTTGTAGTAGTACCCGAAGGAGCGTAAATGCGCAAATGGACGCTCTTCGCCTAAAGCTTCAACAGAGGATTTTGCGTTATTTTTATTTTTCATTCTATTAATTTCAGATCTCACACGAGTTAACTCAGTTTAGCACTTGGCTAATATTACATGAGGTCCTATACAACAGTACATAATAGGTAGATTGAAAGATAAGAATATAAATACACATCTAAAAGAGATAAACAAAGAAAGAAGTAAAGTGATGAGCATGTATTTGGGTCCGCCATCTTGAAGGTGCGGAATTCGCTTGATATCATGTACACAAAACGTCGCGCAGCGCGTTAAAACCATTGTCCTAGAAGATGTCTGTCATACGTCACCGTCACGGATATCTCGCAAGTTTTCTATGATGAAGGATGGAAATCGACTCTCTATAAAGGGTTAGTTTACTTATCAAACATGTCCATCTTATATGAAAGAAGATTTCAAAAGAAACAAAATGGTAAAGAAAGCATTCAAAAATCTTATTCCGTTAAGGAGATATTCAAGTTTAAAGCTCTGTCTTATTTGTGTAGAAATGACTGATGTAGTAAGTCTACTATGGAAAGTTGGTGTTCTCATCCTCACATTCTGAACAATTATTAATGTATTTAAAAAAAAAAAAAAAAAAATTATTCACTATTTAAATGAATTTTCCTTAAACTTTCTTCAGGTTGTACAATATAGATACCCTTCCTACATTCAGTTTTACTACTTTTTTGGACATATCCTCATGGTTTTTCAGCTACAAAATCACAGGGCAAAATATGGTAGAATACATAAAGACTGAGGAATCTGAAACTATGACATCGCAACTAGTCTGAATTCAGTAGTTTCTACACAAATGATACCACATTTTAAACTTAGATATCTCCTTGACTGAATAAGATTTTTGAAGGCTTTCTTTAGTAGTTTTGTTCCTTTTGAAGTCTTCTTTTATTTAAGATAGACTTGCTTGACCCTTGAACTAAGCATTTAAGCATTAGTTGTGTGTGTGTGTGTGTGTGCGTATACACAATTTTGTGTGGCGTTTCTGATAAAACCGTAAAAGCTATCAACTTGAAACTTCGTGGAATGGTGTGCGGTGATGTAAACTTATACCCCGTATAAGGTGGAATATGTACCTTATAAGTCAAGTTCAGGCTTCCTGCGAAAACTGTAAGTGATATTGAGTCTGCAGGGGCAGCTGGGAGGGAAATTGGTATTCAAGTAAGACTTAAGGGGCGATGCCCCCTTTTAAGAGCATAAGTATGAGCATTTAATTGCTTTATATGCCTTTACTTCTTTGAAAATCGCTCTATTCTTCGTTAAGTACATCTAAGTTTAAATCGGGATGATACATTTGACTTAAATGAGTCCTGTTGGGCAAGTGTTCGGATGAGGGCATGTTGATCTTTTATTATGAGCAATTTTCCTTTTTGTGCCGGATCCAAAAGGAATGAGAAACTGTTCACCTACAGCCCCAGCGTTTAAGAGCATTGGTTTCTAAGCCTTGTTTCACCAAAAAATGTTTAATAATAACAAAGTGTTAAATCTATTATGTACATGTATTATACATGTACATGTAATTTTTCTATCATTCTTTAATTAAAAAACCGCCCTCCCCTCTAAATTATGGTTCTGTACTAGGCCTATCCTACCTGTCCTAGACATCCTACCTGTCCTAGACATCCTACCTGTCCTAGACATCTAACCTGTCCTAGACATCCTACCTGTCTTAGACATCCTACCTGTCCTAGACACCCTACCTGTCCTAGCCATCCTACCTGTCCTAGACATCCTACCTGTCCTGGACATCCTACCTGTCCTAGACATGCTGCCTGTCCTAGACATCATACCTGTCCTAGACATGCTACCTGTCCTAGACATGCTACCTGTCCTAGACATCCTACCTGTCCTAGACATCCTACCTGTCCTAAACATCCTACCTGTCCT
>JAIGNY010001079.1:15000-33017 GCA_020152595.1 Chiridota heheva
TTTCGACACAGATGCTCAACCATAGGCCCACTAGACATCTTGAAAGATTATGCACCTTTTGTCTTTCCTGCCTCATTAACCTGCATAATGAATGATGTAACATATTGCAAATACTTCTCTTAAAGCTGCTCTCTGCCGAAAAGTGAGGGCGTATTTAGTGTGAGTCTCACACTATATCGGAATACCTTTGCGGTACAGAATTTCATAAACATAACTAAATCCCGACCCGAGAAATCAAAGTTCGTACGTGTTTTCCCATTCAATTGTTGGAATTTGTTTATTGCGCGCAATGAGTGAAAATGTATGTAAAAAGCAGACAGTGTAAGTGTGATGTGACTTCTATTGGTTAAAATCTACATCAATTAGCCACAGATATAAATATATCTATGAAATTAGCAAAAACTAACTCCCTCACTTTTCGGCCGAGAGCACCTTTAAGTAGTGGTGTGTATGTATATTAATTGTTAACGGATTATTTCGTGAATTTTCATTTTAATATATAATGTATGATAGGACTATTAATGAAACAGATTGGTGAAAAAAAACATGTTGATATCTTATTCTGTTTAGGAGATATTACATTTCAAAGATTTCACCAGTGTTGAAAAGTTACCTTGCAGTGTACAGTGTGATGTCATAATTGCAGATCCAAGACAATGTTTGTGTATTTCTTTGAAATTTAATAACCTCTTTCTAAATGATTGGAAATTAATCCTTTCAATAGACAAGCGTAATCAGAATGCTGCATTATGGGTAACCCTGTTCATTGGCGGCTTCCATATTTTGTTTGGTCCTTACTAGTAAAGGATTACAGTATATTTCCTTAGAACTAACGGATCTCCCGAACTTACTCATCTTTGTGCTGGTCAAAACCCATATGAAATTTCAAATGCTTTAGTATTCAAGAACTTAACTTATGGTCTTTGATAGCATACTGATGAATTTAAATCTTCGTTTTTAGCTTTGGCAAAAGTGTATTTGTTATAAACAAACCCTTTAATTATCTGTTTTTTTTCAAGAGGCACACATGTCGGTTTTCAGCCTGGCACAAGAATGAACCTTTTGGAATCATGATTGTCAACTGATGGAGCGTTTTCAATCATTCAGCCTGCTTCACCTCATGCTCAAGTTGTTTGATGGGTTCTCCTTTGCTTACTGCATCTCGTACAGTGGCCGGGGCTCTTGACCCGATTGATAATGGTAGGCTTTGATGCAGTACTTGTGCTCACTCTTGGCTTCGGAATATACATGGCATGGAGAGGCTGAAATATGAATTTTGGTGTAATTTAGAGTAGAGACTCACATTTTCAAGCATGATTTGGGCTTTAATCAGGGGTGTATGTGAGTTTTCAGCAAGTGTTTTTTTAAAGGAGCACTCGAGTTAATCAAAGTTTGAAGATATTTTAATCATGCAAGGGTTTGCAAAGTATGAAACAGATGGCAGCTCAAATTATTGAATGCAATTCTTTCAAATTTTGTCCTAAATTTCAGTCACTAAAAATCATCAGACTTTTTCTCCTGCTTGATTCTGATTGAGAATATGATGAAGATTCAAAACCACTTGATGGTTACATTCAATTAACCTGCGTCTCCAATTAAAAAAGCCACACCCACCATAGCAACGCAGTAACTAGGTGGGGCAAACAAACTCAAATTCTGCAATCATGCATGACCAATAGGCATTGACATTTGGATGTTCATGTGGCCTACTGCAAGCTTTGATCCATTTATGACACTTCTCTGGATTTTAGAGTTTTTAGCAAAGGAATAAACAAAATTACATTTGCTAACTGTTCTAGGTAACAGGAATCGGATTTACAAATCCTGTAGCGGGACCGTAAGCGCAATTTTTGTACCGCATTTTGTCCTCGCTCAGTCTGTGTGTGCAGAAATAATTTGTTTTGTGCAGTATGCACATTGACTGCATGAACGTGTGCCATTAGCGAGCTGTACTGTATCAGTACCGCGTATGATTTTTTCCCCACTTAGTTATGCAGATTTTGTTGCTAGGCAAATTTATGCAGTGATTGGTTGAAAAAGCTGCCAATCATCTAACTCAGAGAGGTTAATTGCTCAAGCATAAGGAAATTCATAGGTTTTCTTTTTCTGATGCTCAAATGTACATGAAACATTGCATAATTTATCCTTAATTTGATTAAACCTTAATATTCAAAATTCTTTCAAATGAATCAATTTTCACTGATTTTGGTATTTTCTTGGATAATATAATATTTTATCTAATTTAATTTACAGTAGTATTTGCTACGTATCCATAGATCTTCAAAACAACAAGAGGTCTCCTTTCATTCTGTTTGTTACTGATGTTGATAACAAGCATTTCCATTTGTTTAATACATTTTAACACAAGTATAAAGTCAGTGGAAAAACATGTGCAAGCTTTCACTCTGTTGACCATTTAGTAGTTTTGATGGTGATTATGTAAGGAATCCTGATATGTTTTGTATGTTCTTCATCAAATATTTATGATATTACAAAAGTGTAGATTTTCCTTCATTAAATTATGTTTGTATCATACAACCTTTAAAATGTATATATTTAGTCATTGTTTAGATATTAAAATGTTCCTTTTGGACTAACTAAATGATTTTCATTAACTATGCAGGTTTTTTGGATGACCAATAAAATGACTTAAACAGCAGGTAATCAGGTAATATGTCTCTGTGGCATTATATCTCCTTCAAACGATTTTCAACAGTTCGGTCCACGTCCCCGAAACGGGATATGATTTTTGTCATTATAACTCACAATGCATCTTTCCAAATTCAAATCTTTCTAAAGCAATACATAAACGGTAAAATAGGTTTAAGCCAAAGGTAGGAAAAATGCATGCAAAATATTCTAATTTTATTGTTGCAACAGAACGGTGAAATTATTTTCTCCATTTTCACTAGCGCAAATTTGACTTTCACCAGGGAATTTTAAGGTGATCTTTAAAAATTTATTTCAATAGTTTCTGGAGAGCATATTTTAACATTTTAGTCACCAACAAAAATCTCAAATTATACAGAAATAATAATTTCAATATCATTTGCAAAAAAAAAAAAAAACTTACTTTAGAATTACATAATTTGAAAAGCAAAAATAAAATATTTAACGGCTGAACTAGGTTATTAGCAACAGTTTAAATTATGACCACTGCGCATGTCTTGATCTCCTAATCAGGAGATCTTCTTATCGGGACCGTGGACTGGACTGTTAAAATCAACGATAAAAACAAATGATAGAAATAAAGTCTTTATCTACTGTATGGTGTAATAAAAAATAACAAGAAAAAACATTGATGGAAATATTCATTTGTCCTCCTATTTAAAAAAATACAGTCAGGCCATTATTGGAGTGCCAATTTAGATTTTAGAATATGGCAGTCAATGGCTTCCATATCAGGAGTGAGCAGAGTTAGAAGTTGTCTCTGCAGAATGGTTTCAACTTGGTTTTTTCTTGACAAATGTGATGTGGTTGCTTGTCCATTATGACCACCATTTTACACCGTTTACAAATTGTCTGCTAAAAACAATAGCAAAAGTTTAAATCTGCTTTTGGGCAGCAAAGGCTTTCTAGCCGAGCAAAGGAGGTGCACTGTTGGCACTTCACTTTTTTTCCTAGGGACTTCCACTAAACTTGATGTCTGCACGATGTCTCAATTGCCTCCCTTAAAACTTTATTTCAGAATTTGCACATAAACTTCTAACCGATTAATTCATTTTTTTCTGATTGGTGATCTGTAGCTGGCCCTGCTTCAATCGCTGTTATTAGCTCTCCAGTTTTCTTTTCATACCTGCTGAGGCGCTTAAATTTTTCGGGAGGCCTCCAAGTTTTTGCACTTCAAATCCAGGGCAAGTAGACCAGTACAAGGGTGTGTCTCCCAAATCATTGCTTTCCGTGTTGTTTTTGAATAGCATTTGAATTAACAATATATGATACATACCTCCCACAATTCTGCATAAATGTGACCGAATTTTCTTATGATGGTTCAGGTTTATTCTGAAAAAATAATCTGAAAGTACAGAAATCTTAGGGCCAACATTTCATTCGTACAGCGTTTGTGCCCCAAGAAGAAAATGTCCTTTAATCAAAGGCCGACCTTAACATTTATTTCCTTGGTCCAATCATGAATTAAGTGCCAAGCAGATGAAAAGTACCCATAAATACAATCAAATTTGGCCCTTAATGGATATTCTCATTGGTCGTGATGCATCCAATAACATCAACATCAAAAAATGCGGGCGAGGGAGTAGGGGAGGGGGTTGAATGGCATTTGTTTGTAAATATATGAGAATGAAACTCGAATAAGACGTGAATGTCTAGTGTTTTGTGTCATTAATTTTGTCAGAGATTGCATTATCTACCCTTAGCACTAGAGAAGGGGGAGGGATGACTTATAGCTCCATGGATTATCTTTGGTTATGTGACCCACGACACGTATTTCACAACTTTTACCAAATTTGGGTCTCTCCAAAAAATAATAATGCTGTTGTCCCTCCCTGCCTAGTACGTGGTGCCTGGCGCTGTCACTGATGGCAGGTTACATGAAGTGGCGTAGCTTGGTTTAGTTTCAGTGACAAATGTTGGGGGTCCACCCGTAAAATTTAATGTCAGGATCTCAGTCCAAATAGTTGGGGTACACCAATTAATTTTAGTGTCAGGGCCTCTGTCTAAAAACTAAGGGTCCAACCGTTAATATTAATCTCAAAGTCTCAGTCCAAAAAAATTGAATTTTAAGATCTCTGTCCAACTGAAAAAGTTTGGGTCTAGTCAAGTTTAGTGTCAGGTCACGGTCCTAAAATTAGGGGTCCAGCCTTTAATCTCAATGTGAGTGTCATGGCCTATAAAGTGGGGGTCTAACCGTCAATCTTAATGCGAGTGTCTTGGTCTATAAAGTGGGGGTCCAACCGTCAATTTTAACATTTAGGGTCCCGGGCCTAATTGTTGGGAATTCCAAGGGATTTTGATAACTTTTGAAAGTAACTTATCAGGGTCCCCGCCAGTGGCGTAACCTGGGGTGAAAGAGAGGCAACCGGCCCGTCCCCAAGAAAAAATATAGCCCGTATAGGGCCCGCTCCTCGGTGTGGGCGTTGTTATATCATCGGGGCCCACTCGCCCCGGCCTGAAGGGAACTAGCAACACCACAGGTCTCCGCATCCCTTTCCATGTTAAAGGAACACTAGACCGAAAGTGAGGGCTCTCATTTTTGCGAATGTCACAGATATATTATCCACAGCAGATTGATAAACTTCATGTCTTCATATCCCACTGACGACAAAGATCACTTTTCCCTCATATTAATATATATTAACCAGAAAATTACTACACCGTTGTGTGCTAGACAAGCATGCGATTTTCGGGGACCCCTAGAAATACGCCCTCACTTTTCGTTGTAGCGCTCCTTTAGGAAAACTTGTTTGCAATTATTTTTCAAATCTGCAAAAGTTATTGAGTGTTCGGTACGTACTGCAAAAGAAAACTCCCCACCCCAGACGTCTAAATTATAGCAATCTTGAAACCTATGTCACAATTGTAACGAAAGCCCCAAGCTGCGCAACAATAATGTGAGTAAACCCCATTTGGCATTTGGCCACTGCAATGTGTTTGTCATGGAGTCAAGAGCGTGATTCCCCACAGGCCCCCAGACCTCTAGTTGTGGCACAACAATTGGGTAGATAAACTGTTGGTCTTATATTGGCGGGAAGAGACAAAAGCATGAACTAGTTGTTCAGTGGCAGACAATGCTAAATATTTTCTGATTAGTCCTATGCTACGTAAATAAAATGATGAAGACTGAGAAATTTTAGAGATATGGTCAGCCATTGACATATCAGCATCTAAAATGAAGCCAAGATTACGAACTTTAGAGGCTACACATACTTGAGCATTAACAATTTGAAGAAAAGGGAGGTTGATTTTGTTATGCTGACGTTTGGAACCAAGAACAATCAATTTAGTTTTATCATCATTTAACTTTAAAAATTTGGAGGACATCCACTTGCATATTTCAACGATACATGATTTAAGTTTATATAGTACAATATTTGCTTCAGCTTGATTGGGATTAAACGAAATATATAGTTGTGTGTCATCGGCATACAAGTGGTAATGAAGATCATAATTACATATAATTTTATTAATAGAACTTGTATAAATGGAAAACAAAATCGGACCGAGTACACTCCCCTGCGGCACACCATTTACAAACTTAGATGGTGACGAAGTTTTATCATTAATTTGTACACATTGTGATCTGTTATTTAGATAGGACATGGCCCATTGTAATATACTCCATTAAAACCAATATTTTGAAGATGATTGATTAACAGGCAATGATCCACAGTGTCGAAGGCAGCGGATAAATCAAGAAGGACAAGGGCAACAAGTCTACCTTTATCCATTGCTGCAAGAATGTCATTTTGGACTTTAAGTAATGCAGTCTCAATGCTGTGATTTGGTCGATAAGATTGTTGTGCTAAAGAAAAGGTGAAATTCTACACAAGACAATGCGTTCAAAGAGTTTCGACAGAAATGAAAGATTTAGACACGGTCGATAGTTCTTCAAATTTTCCGGATCCAAATTTGATTTCTTTAATAGAGGACGAACAAGCGCTGACTTTAAAGATTCCGGAAAAATTCCTGAAGTGAGTGACTGATTGATAGTATGAGCTATCATTGGAACAAGTGAGGCAGTGCAGTCTTTTACCAGTTTGGTTGGTATTGGATCAAGATTACAGCTTTTGTTTGGGTATTGCTTTATCAATTTCTCAACGTCAACGAATGTGGTTGGTAAAAGGGAAGTAAGCTCTGAGTCAACAATTGTCAAAATATGCAACAGATGGCATAATACATACATGAGATTCAAATTCATCACGAATTACTTTGATTTTATCACTGAAAAAAGTACAGAATTTGTTTGCAAGATTACCATCCAAATCACACTGTGGAATTGGTGAAGATGTTTCCGGTGAAGAAGTTTATCTGTCACACGGAAAAGTTGTTTTTGATCTGAACCACAGTCAGTAATAAGAGTAGAAAAGTGGGTCAATTTAGATTTGCGAATAAGTCCATTTGCGAGGTTGCTTCGAATACGGTAAAATTGATGATCAATCTCAAGTCTAGATCTACGCCACTTCCGTTCTAATTTGCGACGCAGGTATTTCGCCTCAGTAATTTCCTGGCTATACCATGGTACATGAGGTCTTACGGTTATTGTGCGGGTTTTGGGAGGAGCATGCAAATCCAGAAGAGATGAAAGACTTGAATCATAATCATGAAGGTTTTGTGAAAGGGAAGCAGTTAAATAGTTACAAAATACTTCTGAGTTTCTGATGTCATCACAGAGGGAACCAACATTAATATCATTTAGATTTTTTGTAGTTATTGTTTTCTTTGGTGGTTGAGGTCTTTGAAGAGCAAGTGCACATGTTATAATCAAATGATCAGACAGTCTTCTACACAAATATTTGAAACAATAGGATTATCAGAAGAACGCGTTATAAGCAAGTCCAAAGTATGTCCCTGTTTATGAGTCGGGGATGTAATTTGTTGTTGAAGACTGGAAAATGAAAATAATTCCAAAAATCGAATGGCATCAGGATCATTGAGCTTGTCAACGTGTATATTGAAATCACCAGTTATGATGAGGTTATGAGGCATTAAAATGTATGAGTCAATAAGTTCACTAAATTCACATATAGATTGAGAGAATGGTAATCCCTTCTTTGGAGGTCTATACACCAAAATCAATGAAATAGATGTTGAAGGAGATGACAATTCAATTTCAAGCAATTCATATGTGGTAAACTCTCTTTTATTAGGGATTCTGACAAATAATCCAGATTTATAAAGGAAGGCAACACTACCTCCTTTTTTGTTGAGCCGTGGAACATGATAAAAATTGTAACCATTTGGAGTAATATCCCCAATAACGACAAAGTCTTCAGAGCGTAACCATGTTTCACATATAGCAATAGCATCAAAATTCTAATCAAAGCACAGGTCAATTAGTTCAGTTGCTTTATTGCGGGCTGATTGGGCATTAAGCATACAAAATTTTACTTGACAAGTAATTCCAAAATATTCATGTTTCTTCTTTCCTGCTCTTTGTCCACTAGGCCTCCTTTTTAAACCAAGATCATCAATGGCTGACCATACTACAAGAGAAAGTTTGAATTTATATTATTGTACTATTATGTACGTGCATACAAGCTTATAAAGTAATACGCGCGCGTATTGTTGTTGTTACAATTTTCCCTGCAGCTGATTGGTTGGGTAGTAAAAAGGAAAATTCCCAGGCATTTTATTGGTTTAAAGTACCCTGACGTTTCACGTTCGGCTTAACTCGTTTCGAAAATGGTCTAATTGAGCTTCGGTGAAGTCAACGTGCGTATAGATCTTTTCATATCGAACGTAGCCGAAAATAGCCAAACATATATACATTGACCAATCAACAGCTGGAGGAATAAAACGGGCCAATCCGATCAAGCAACCAAACCGCAACAAACGCGCGTGTGCGTATAATAACACTTTTTTGAATACAAGAATCATCGCGAAAGAAATCTGCCAATCAGCATCTGGAGGATTATTCGGCCAGCCAATCAAAATTCGGGGAATTTACGCGCTGGTGGAGACGAGCAGACTGTACGTGTAACATGACTCGACTCGAGCTAAGCTGGTCGAATTCAGCGCATATGGCCTTGCCGGCCCTAAGTAAAGTTTATGGCCGGCCGGCCGGCCAGCACTGCAATCTAGTAATAGCAGACGTCGGGACAACTAATGTTAAGCCTATCTGACTATTATATTACCGTCTTGCATAGTTGTAACAATCATTTCAATGCCTCAAAATTGTATTGTTCGAGGTTGCAATAAAAGACAACGTCCTGAAAGAGATATTCGGTTTTACCGTTTGCCGTGGAAACAGCTTTCAGTATGCGAACGGTGGCTCAAGTGTGCTGGAGTAAACTGGCATCGTCGTGGGTTAGGCCTATGGTCTTTTCGAAATGCTAGGATTTGCTCCTTGCATTTTAATTAACTAAAAACGAAAGACCCCATGCTGGTTTCAATCCCATCCATTGTATCTCAGGTATGTTTCCACATAGGCCCTACCATGCTTTCCAGTAAATTCATATTTTCAATGACACGAAAAAAAAAAATGCGATGATATTAAAAACGCATTAGCCATAGACTACCGTTACACTTAAAGTAAGTTAGTGCACACGACGATGGTACGTACGGTGTGGTGCACATGTGATCCTATCGTTATGGCTACCTTACTAGTAGTAGTAGGCCTAGTAGTAAACATCTTGGCCTAGCCTAGGTTGTTATAAGGCTAGGAACACCTGTGGTGTGATGGATCGTGCGCCCGTAGATCAGTAAACACAAAAAAACAATGACACAACACCAGCATACAGAAACGGGCTAAAGTATAAAAGATTACGGCCACACTATGGTATGGTTAGGTTAAGTTGTCATTCGTTTAGTGGGCCTGGGACCCTCTCTGTCATTCGGACCAGTTATTTTATTTTAATACATAGGCCTAGGCCTAACGTTATTTGATTTCTGATTTGCTCTGTTGCTAACTTTCCTACACTGTACATTACAACTTTGGCTAGGTCTAACGTTACATTAACGTTAGGCTAGTACGACTTAAAATTAAGTTGGGGTAGACTATTCTCGTGGTCGGAGATGACGTAGCCTAATCGTGTAGGCTACAGGTTCGATAAGAGGGAAAACTTTATTATTACAGTCAATTATCATTATTATTAGGTAGATGCTTATATAGCGCTAATATTGAGAACAAAACTAAGCGCTTTTATTATTAAATTGATAATGTCAGTCAATGGGATATTTTTATGAATAATTTTGTCGTCTTAGCCAATCAGCGAAAATTAATGGTGCTCATGTAGGCCTATATTGGAAACTATTATTCAAAAGTAAAACACATCATTTGTGAAGACAAATAAATTCTGTCCAGTATTTGTTGAAAAATTACAAAAAATATGTTTTTCTCCCATTGACTGTAATTATAATTGTTTGTTTTCCCATTGTCCGATCTCAGAATGCTAAGTTACCATTCGCTGTACTAACGTTGGGACTATGGTAAGCCTACGTTAAGCCTAGAACCTAACTTAAGGCTAAACTTAGTACTCCTTGTTAAGTTGTAGTACCAACGGACTGCCGTGGTAGTATGGATGCCGTTTAGTGATGGTTGGCTGCCCGAAGGGTACTAAAAAATCCTATAGGCTACCCTCCTGTACTGTTTTAAGCCACAGGTGTTCCTAGCGTAATGACAGACCTACATACTTTTACTACATAGGGCCTATATGTAGTAAGTATATAGGTTGCCATAACGCTAGGAACACCTGTGTTTTAAGCGAGGTGTTAAAAGTATAAGAAAATTTCAGTTTTAAGATCTTTAGAAAAAGATAGATTCATGCGTTACACGCACTGGTAATCCGTTGGCAAGTAACAACACACGATAAACAAAAGACGAAATTTTGATCATACCAAAATTAGTAATCGCTGAGCTAAACAAATTAGGATATGGAGAATTATAATGATTTTCCCAGACTAAGAGAGGGAGAGAGTATTTCATCTGATGATGATGATGTAAGAAGTGGATGCATTTTATTCGTAATACGGCGTTGCTGCACCAAGAAATCAAGGTCTTTGCCCACTTTTCCTAGTTTCATTACTGAGTCCAAAGAAAGAAATCCCGCAAACAAAACGGCTGGTGAGTGATTTCACGATGCAGTTCAAATTATTTGAAATATTTTCTCCCAATAGTGAGGTAGGATAAATGAACCAACGATAGAGGCGTTAGCACGAAAGGCACGAAATTGCTATAGCTTAAAGTCGTACTGGGATGCTATGGGGACCGTGCCATCAAATGTCAGGAGAGGGCCCACGCATGCTAAAGTATTAGGGATGGAGATGGGCCCACTGAGGTTCGGATCATATGTATTATAGGCCTAAGTACAAGCTGATAAAGGTGATTGATAATTGTAAATTAGACGTACCAAACCTACTTACAATCTGCATGTTTGACTATGCCCTAAGATTGTAAAATTACTAAGCAGGGAAGGATGTGGGGTCTAGCGTGTCGGAACCACGGGGGGAGGAGGACACCATCTCTTGCCGTTGAGTAAGGACGGACGGGCAGGAAGTGCTCTTCAAATCTTAAACAACTTGTGCATAGTTTTGAAGTATCATTGCAGGCATTTAACACTTTACTGGAACCAAAACTTGTGGTGGAAACGGGAGGGGTGAGGCACTGTGGGCACGTTCCCTACACATTTCTTAAAAGTAACCTTGCAGCCAAGCAACCCTACATTGAAAATAGCAAAGCATTCACGTCTGCCAACCTATATTTTCCGCGCTTTGTAAGAACTCATTAAATAGGTTCTTGCTAGGGTGTGTGAGTCACCCCAAATTAAATAGGGGAGTTTTTTTGAAATGAACTTAAACTTACGATGTATACCCAGCCCTTTATTATAGATAAATGTGCCATCCTCCACCTTCTTTGCAAAGTTCAAAAGTGCCCGTTTACAAAGATAAGACTAAGTGTTCTTTTCAAATATTTAAAACAAGTCCCCTTATTATAATTGAATTTTTTTTTTGAAAGAGTGACAGATTGAGGAAAGTAACACAAAAAGTTTTTTATGCGAAAGCTACCCGAATTTCAACAGTAGGGCACCATTAATTTGTCTGGTGAGCCTTTAGTAAATGGAGGCCTTTGACATGTTTCGCTGAAGACTGATGAGGAATTTAGATTATGAAGGCTTTGTTTTAAATCTGGCCTAATATATTCTGATATACCGAGTTCAATTAAATTTATGCAAGTGAAAAAATTATGAAAAATGTCCTAAACCATTCTCCCTTATTTGCTTTTCACATTGTTTGGGACATTAGATATTCCGAAATCATGATCTAGGTATGAAATTTGAATATTGGTCCTAAATATCTTCATCTAAAATTCACAAATTTTCGTGACTGCAAATTTAGGAAGAAAAGGAAAAGAGTTCGCCAGTGTTTATTATCTTCTTTTTTTTTAAGAGGGAGGGGGGAGGGGGTGCATTATTGCTGCTGAAGTGATAATGCTGTCGTACATTGTATAACTTTCAAAATATGCCAGTTAAACAAGTGCCCCTTTATTTCTGTGCCTCCCCAGCTTCAAAATCTACCGCTGCCACCCCTGACTTGGAACTTAAGACTTTTTCCTTGTTCAGTTAAAAAAAGTGCCCTCACCAGATTTTCTATCCTCTTACCTGAGTTCTTCCGACACCCCTAGTAGAGGAAGAGGCCCACAGCGGCTTAGAGCACGGGTCTCGTGTGCCATTATCAAAATGGCACAATGACCAGTCCTAACACTGTTGCAGCTTTATCTTGACGGCATTGGAAAAAAAAGATCGTATCACAAAATAATTAATATGGGATAAGACAGTGGACTAACGACCTTCTGTTTTCACTTAAAATGTAGTGATCTCTGAACCTGACACATATTAAAGGTCATTGCCAAACCTTTTCTCGAAACTTTAAGTTTCCAAACCTTCATATTTACGTAGGCCTATCAAACTCACAGGCTAGGGAACCAGGGCAATGGGATAAATTCCCTCAGTCCATGTCCTAAAATCACGTCCCGTCATTTCAATATTTACACCAATGGCATACCCTATAAACTTTTCTCATGCCTCATAAATGGCATTGTTCACCCCCCCCCCATTCGTCCCCCCACCCCCGAAACTAATGTTTGTATGTTTTTAGTCGGACTGTCGTAAATTGGTCGTGTCATATTCAATCTCAGCAAGATAGGGTCTGGGATTTCGGGAAGCGCTGAGTTCATGAATGACAGATTACTAGGTGACTGACAAATTCTTTCTTTACTTATTATTTAGTATAGAAGAATTTCCGAGGAGATATGATTATTACGTTTTATTTGTCTACAGGGCGATTCTCTAAAGATAACGGACGAGATGAACAACGGAAGCGTCCAGTGACCATCAAGACTGGTTGTACGTTTATTTACTTCTTCAAAGAGTTTTTCATTGTAATTACCTTATGTTAGCAAATAATATACATGGTGATAAGGTATTGTACTTACTTTTGTGTGAGTGTGTATGAACACAATTTTGTTTCCTGAGAAAACCGTAAAAGCTATTTTGAAACTTGGTGGGATGGTGTAAGGTGATGTGATCACAAGATGGGTAATGTACCCTAAAAGTCAGAGGTCAAATAATTAATTAGAAATAGTTAAAGAATTGGTTCAGTGGTCACGCATGTTTATCGTATATGAAAGAGAACTTCAAAAGAAACAAAATGGTGAAGAAAGCGTCCAAAAATCATATTCCGTTAAGGACATACTCAAGTTTAAAGCTCCGTTTTATCTGTATAGAAGTACCTGGTGTAGTAAGTCTACTATGGAAAGTTGGCGTATTCATCCTCACATTCTAGCAATTGTTAATTTATTTTAAAGAAAGTTTAATTAAAGTCTTCACTACCTAAATTATTTTTCTTCGATTTTTCTTCAGGTGATATATTATAAATACCGTTCCTAAATTCAGTTTTACTACTTTTTTGACATATCCCAAGGAATCTGAAGCTATGACATCACAACTACTCTGATTTCAGTCGTTTCTACACAAATGATACCAAACTTAAAACTTAGATATTTCCTTAACGGAATAAGATTTTGAATGCTTTTTTCACTATTTTAATTCTTTTAAAGTCCTCTTTTATCTTACTAGACTTGCTTAGCTTCTGAACTAATCCTTTAATTTTGTGTCGAGCTTTCTGGGAAAACCGTGAAATTAATATTGGGTTAGTACTTGGTGGGTTGGTGTAATAATTTATTTCCAATATTTCTATACACCACACTTCCCAAGCAAATTTGCAGGCGGGCTGTTTTAATGCGCTTCGATAATTGCATTCATTTTCATTTGTCAGGGATATATCGTAATGGTAGTAAAGTGGTGTGTAAAGAACCACGGAATCACCCGGAGACCGTCAAGACAACACCAGAGCATTTATCTGGAAGTAGCAAACGTGGTGGACAACTGAATCACCCGGAGATCCTACAGACAACACCAGGGCAATTCGCTGACAGTAGCACACCACGTAAGCTACCTTTTCCTTTTAATGGTATCTATTTGTAACAATTTTTTATTTGCGTTTTATTTGCCATTTTTACTCTTACTTTATTATATAATGTCAATATCTAATCATATCACTCTTCCCAAGCATATTTACAGGTAGGATGCTCTAATCCATTTCGATAATCGTATTCATTTTCATTTGTCAGGTGAATTTCGGGTGGCATACGAGGTGGATCACGGAATCACTCGGAGACCATCCAGACTACGCCAGGGCAATTATCTGGGAGTAGCAGACTAAATGCACCACAGAATAACCTGGAGATCTTTCAGATAATGCCATGGCAATTCTCAGGGGAAAACGGACGTAATGGACCACGTAATCTCCCAGGGCTCCCAAGACAACACAAGGGCATTTATCTGGGAGCAGCGGACGAAATGGATCCCGGAATCACACAGAGACCCTCAAGACAATGCCAGGGCAATTATCTAGAAATTGAAAACGAGATGTACCACGAACTCCTCCGAAGACCGCCAAGACAACGCCAGGGCATTTATCTGGGAACAGCGGACGAGGTGGATCCCGAAATCACACAGAGATCCTCAAGACAACGCCAGGGAAATCATCTGGGAGTGGCAGACGAGATGCCCTACGAAATTCCCCGGAGACCGACAAGACAACGCCAGGCTATTTATCTGGGAGCAGTGCACGAGGTGGATCCCGGAATCACACAGAGACCCTCAAGACAACGCCAGGACATTTATATGGGAATGGCAGACAAACGCGGGATCACCCGAAGACCCTCAAGACAACACAGGGCAATTCTTTGAATATAGCAGACGAGATCGACACGGAATCACCCGGAGTTCCTATCCGATTATCAGCTCGTCATTCCAAATCAACAGCATTTGCATTCAGTTTTCTGATAAGAAATAATCGAGACATTGATTTACAAAAAGCATCATCAACACCACCCCACTCCTGTATTATGAAATCATAATATAGTATCGATGCCATTACGTAGTTAGGAACCAACTTCATACCTCACATGGTAATTCAGTTACTTGTTATACATCCTTGAATACATTTTCATTTAAAAATCCCAAAAATGTTCCTTATCATTTCTTAAATTCTGAATTTTCATATGATGTATCTAATTTATCATTACACATACGTGACATCTAAGGCTGTAATGGAATAATTAAGTCTATTGTTCTAAATGAAATATTTTGGCAAAAAAACACATTTTTATTTGCTTATCAACCTGATCAATTTGATTTGCATAAAGGTATATGAGCATACAGGGATGTAGGAACCGGAGCCAGGGGCCAAGGCCCCCCATAATTATATTGGGGCCAAGCACCATTTTGACCACTCCCCCTCCTTCCCTAACCCAATAAAAAAGGTCTGAAAAATTGATTTTGAAGAGTCAGAATCCCTCACATCTTTTCTTATTCTAAAGATATAATTTATTAACAAATAATATTTGTAAATATTGTTTGAAAGATTATTAATTTCTAAGCAGACCAGATTTAAATTTTGAAAAAGTCGCTTTTGGTTTTGAGTTATGGATTATCAAAGTTTGATCAGTATTTAATTCATGTGAGCTATGTGGTATATGATTGGGCAGACAACCCAACATTTGTTTGTAATTCTTTCCACAAATGTCGTCACTGAAAATGATGGAAAAGTCTATTCCTGATAAAAATTTTATTGGCGGTATAGCAAAGAATGAAAAACGTCTGATCAAAATTACTGGACCACTTCAAAGAATTACGATATACATTTAAAAATAAAGGATTTAAAAGAAAATACATCACAAAGTAGCCTAAAATTATGCAAAATGATGTCTGAGATCTGAAAACGCTCTAAAATGGTTAATATTTAACCGATTTTGTTGAAATATATTTGCTACTATAATGATTTTTGATAGATTTTAAGCAATTTAGCTACTGACCTATAAGATCGCCCCAAATTGCCACATGATAACACAAGAATCCGGGATAGGGGATGATGGATAAAACTCCTTCCACTCCGACATTCGGGCAACATGGATGACTGCTTTGGCAAAATTATTCGTTCCAAAGTCAGTCAAGAAAATAAGACAACTTGAAAATAAGATCAAACTCAATTTGTTTGGGTCAAACCCTTCCTCTTTCCGAGTATTTTGGGTCCGTACGTCCATGCTTGGTCATGGTAAAAATATAGATAAACGTCATCCACATTGTAGGTTGTATTGTTTTGTGTGTGTGGGTGTGTGTGTGTGTGTGAGGGAGGGAGGGGGAACCACAAAATCATGTTAAAATGCAAAATTACCATGCAAAAGATACACATTTTGAAAAAAAGTGGGGCAAGGGTTTAAATCCCGTCTATGGATATTAACAATGCAGTGATTAAATTGTTACAAGTGCGTTAAATTGTTACATTGGCGTAAGTGCTATTGTTAAGAGTGTTACAGTCAGACAGTGGTATAAATCGAACATAAGAATATTGGGTTGATACTTCGAGAGTTACAAAAAAATAATATCAGAAAGTTGTACTTGCTCGCAGTTTATATGTAAGCATCGCAGTTTCCTGAGTGAAATATTCAGGGGCGTCGCGAACGTCACTACACATGGGTGTGGGAAGGGGGGGGTGTCAACTTAATTTGCCCGATTTTTGCAAAGTGCTTGAATTTGAGGTAACATGGCTCTCACATACATATTAATAGTTGCAGTTTCAAGTTATGTATTTTGAAATGTCTGGAACGTGGCATGAAGATGGTTGGATGTTATGTTTGGCTGTCAGGCGTACTAGCTCTATTTCAGGCGCTGCTGTGTGTGGGTTTTTTTTATATATAAAACTTATTATTATTATTATCATCATCATCCTCATCCTCATCCTCCTCATCATCATCATCATCATCACTATCATCATCATCATCACCACCATCATCATCATCATCATCATCATCATCATCATCATCATCATTATTGTTATTAATATTATTGTTGTTGTTGTTGTTCGTAATATTATTAATATTATCATTGTTGTTGTTCGTATTATCATTATTATCATTTTTGTTGTTGTTGTTGTTGTTCGTAATATTATTATTATTATCATTATCGTTGTTGTTCTTCGTATTATCATTATTATCATTATTATTATTATTATTATTTTGCCTTTAAAACTTTGCTTTCAAGATTTTCGAATGAAATGTTATATCATGATTCGAATAAAAATAAATGGCCATGAATCCAGAGGGTGGAGTGCTGGGGTTGTAGACTCCGCCTTCGGTGGCAGGGTGCCTCAATTTGACCTCAGATGTGCCCTTGTATGTTTGTCTTTGTGCCGTGTTCAACCTCCTACCCCTGTTTTCCACCCCACTCGATACCCACCAAATAAAACGCATATTTGAAGTCTAGAATTTGATATGTTCTTCCTTCAAAGTGAGCTGATCAAAAGTTAAGAATCGCAATTTCAGAGCTTTACCCATGGGTTCCTTATGGGCAGTGGTGTATCCAGCTTTCGGCACCAGAGGTGGCAAAAAGTTCCCAAAAATATGACTTTTAATCTGAATTCTGGCTAAATGAAAAATATCAAATATTATCTGATGTCGAACAAACTGAACAAACAAACCACTCGGTCGCGAAGCCCCTGGCAATATTATAAACAAAAGAATGAAAAAGACAAACGTTCTCCCCCAAAATGCTACGTGTACATCATAATAATCGTATCCGAGTTATTTAAGTCATCTGTTGTGACTTTATAGTTTTAATGCGAGTAATACTTCGCTCACACACTCTCGTACTAAAATATGAAAACCCTGGACATTATTCCTCAGAATCATAATCCGAATTATTTAAAGTGTAAACCCATAATCACGCGAAATACATAGCTTTGCTTTTCGCTTCGCAAAGCTTTGCTTCCCCAATTTTTCATCA
>JAIGNY010001080.1:5000-36729 GCA_020152595.1 Chiridota heheva
TAAAGAGTATTCCTTCCTCTCCCTTTCAATCCACTTCCACTTTGGTTTATACACCACATGTCCTTGTCAGCACAGTGCCCCGTTGTTGTCACGCCTTCCCTTAAGTCTATCTCCTGTCCAGGTTCAACCCCCATTGTTCTCTAATTTAATTTAAAAAAAAGTTATCAACCCGTTAAAAATTCGATTATTTTTCTCCATTTTCATTAACTCTCACAATATATAAGACGGACCCCTTGACCTTTTTTTCTTCAATTTCCGGGAGATTTTCTTCTTCATTTTCGGGAGCTTTCCTTAATTTTCAAAAAATTGTCTTCAATTTTGGGAAATGTTGGCCACTTTGGCTAGTTTTCTGGAAATTTTACCACAATATCCGACAACTTTATCACATTTTTCAATTTTGTGTTAATGATTTACAAATTGCACCTCGCAAACGGGTAGAAGGCATGGTGGCAGTTTCCCTATGCTCCCCCGCTCCCACTTCCTACGCCTCTGATCTCACTTCCCCTTGAAATGGGCTAAAGTTTGTTCATTTTATAGCAATGAAAGGGTTACCCCTGTACCGGGGCTATGAAGGAGGTACTTATTTAGCTCATTTGAATCAATATCCGAATTTCAGTTTCTTCCAAAAAAGAAGCCTACAGTATATATAAACTGACAAAGGCTCTTATTAAGCTAATAAACTTACAATTCGTATTTAAGATATACAAAGTTGAGATTTATGATATTAAAACTTGCAAATAGTAGTATTCGGTCATTAATCCTAAAATTTGACCTATTGTATTTTATCATTATTGTTGGCATTCTCAATTAACTTAAAATGCCTTTTAAAATTGTTTTGATATTTTACAAATATAAATTTAAATTGATATTAAAGCTTTATTTGAGTTTATCTGAGATATAGTGTCATTTAAAAATCTAAACCCACAAATTATTGCGAGCAACATGTAAAGTTCCTGTCAGCCTATGACGTAAAGACTTGAACAATGTTGCAATACATCTTTCACAGCTTCTGTAGTTCAAGCGCTCATGCTTTATTAACATTTTCCCCACATTTTTATATTGGACACAAATGCAAATATTTGCCAGTGGAAAACAATATTACCCCTGCACCAACAGACTGAGAAACTGAGAAACTTTGGAGCCTCGGGCAGCTAGGCTTGTAGCCAAAAATCATTTTTGTTATTGAGGAGAAGGGGGGGGGGGGGGAGGCAGGGAACAAAAGTAGGTACATGTTTGTCTCGCGTATAAAACCTTGTATGTCTTATTTTTGCAATACACACATGGCACCCTACCTTATGTCACACATGGCATCACAACCTATGTCACACTCTGTGTTACTCGTGGCATCCCACCATGTTTCACATGTTTCACATGGCATTCCACCCTGTTCCACATGGCATCCCACCCCATGTTCCACGTGGCATCCCACCCCATGTTCCATGTGGCATCCCACCCCATGTTCCACGTGGCATCCCACCCCATGTCCCACATGACATACCATAGGCTCCATAAGAAGTATCATCTTAGATATCACAGTCCCTGATTGAGCATACTATGTTGTGAAAGTATCAGTTCATATAACTTATATGCAAATGACTTGTTGAAATGAGGTGGAACCCCATGTCCCACATGACATTCCATCCCATGGCATTCCACCCTATGTCCTGCATGGCATTCCACCATATATCTTACATGGCATTCCACCCTGTTCCACATGGCATCCCACCTCATGTCTATCATGGCATCCCACCCCATGTCCCACAAGGCATCCCACCCCATGTCCCACATGACGTCCTACAGGCTCCATAAGAAGTCTCATCCTAGCTATCACAGTCCCTGATTGAGCATGAAAGTGTCAGTTCATATAATAACTTATATGCAAATTAGTTGTTGAATAAGGAAAGTAGGTGGAGTTAAATAATTATGCCTGATATAGCACTGGGTGTATACCACGTGGTATATATTATATCACATGGCCCCCATCTATATCCCACATGGCATCCCTCCCTATGTCTATATGCAATCACATCCTGTCACATTCCCTGACTAAGCATACTCAATAAAAAAGAGGCTGGTCAGTTCATATACTGTAGCAACTTTATGCAAATGACCACAATAATAAAGGTGGAGTATGATAATCATGCCTGACACAACTGTCGGTGCCCAAAATTTTTGAGGAATTCGAAACATTTTACGTCTCAAGTGCTACAAGGAAAACGCTTGAGGATCTCTGAAGAATATTGAAAAATTATATCATTTTAAAATTATCATGTAAGAAAATATCAACTGTATTGTAGACTTTTTAAGGAAACAAGTCTTCAATACTGTTGTAAGTGTCTCTGAAAAACTAACATTTTGTAAGAAAATTTTAACCTTTTATAAAGATATCTGGAGAAAGTGTAACTTTTTCTGAGAAACTCTGAAGGAACTTCAACATTTTCTGAGGAATTCTCAAATAGCTTTAACATATTTGAGGAAATCTCAGGAAAAGACTGTCGACGGCCAGACGGACAGCCGGACGGACGTAATCGCCATAAAATAGGTTCGCATTATGCTTCGCATGCGAACCGAAAACGTTATATACCAGTTTTACGAAAATAGTGAAAAAAATGATATGTTAAAACTTGTGGAATTTCAATGTTTCTGTGATTTATTTTTTGAAAAAGAGACAATGTAAAAAGCGATTCCTTTCAAAATAATAGGTGTTTATTTTAAGATTTATGTTATTTCCCATTCAATTCTGTAAATCTACTTTAAAATTTGTACTTTGCATATTTTGTGCTGGAGCAATATTACCTGGTACAAAACAGTTATATCATTTCAATGATATAACTGCAATTTGCATATCGATATTTCTTGCAATTTGCATATCGATATTTCGATATTATTGATATATATCTAGCGATATATCGATATTGTCTGAAGGTGAATATCGCCCAAGCTTACAAAGAGTCATTCTCCAACAGGCCTGAGGCTGTAACATATGTGATAATTTACGAATCCCTGGGAGACCAGCCTGGTCTGCTAGGGCCATTCTCCAGAATTGATACATGTGTAACATACTATGGAATGGCGAATTTGCTGGAATTTACTCATGTTTACTCATGCTTAGGGAGGAGTTTTGCTTCAGTGATTAAGAAGATTTCTTAACATGTTTACTTACAGGGGTGAGAGACATATAACTGGATTATATAACGTGTTTACCATCGATTCTGGGAGGCATATCGACGCCGTTCGGCGGCACAAGAAAGGGGTGCTGAACAAAAGACGCACTTAACGCAGTAAGTGCGTTAAAATTTTGCGCTAATTGCGATAGTTGTTTGGTAATTTGAACTTTTGCTGAATGTATAGTGCTGCTCAGCTAAAGCATCAAAGATTTCTTATACCACTATGGGCAAAAAATTTGGGCAAAATTATTGCCAATTTTTAACACGGTAAGAAAAGTAACGAATACGCTGGCCTAAATATCACTTAAACTAAACGGAACTGCCTTTTTAAACACGACTTATATTCGTGTTTTCGTGACCATGTTTCCCATAATGTTTAAGGCATTATAACCGCCTCGCTCCGGATGACGGAAACGCCGGGCTCCGGGTGACATTAACTCCATGTTTAACGTATTTTACAGCGTAAACATGTAATTTAATACAACTGAAATGCCTCACTCCTGGCGACGTAAACGCTGTGTCTAGATGACGTAAACTCCATGTTTAGCCTGTTTACAACGTAAAAATGTAATTTACTGCGACTTAAATGCCTCAATTCTAAGGACGTAAACGCCGTGCTCCGGGTAACGTAAACTCCCTATTTAACGTGTTTACAACGTAAAAATGTAATTTAGTGCAACTTAAATGCTCAGTTCCTAGCGGCATAAACGTCGTGCTTCGGGTGACGTAATCTCCATGTTTAATGTGTTTACAACGTACACATGAAATTTAATGGAACTTAAATGTTTTTTTTTCTGACGATGTAAACGCCGTGCTTCGGGAGACGTAAACTCCATGATTAACGTGGTAGCAATGTAAAAAATGGAATTTAATGCAACTTAAATGCACCATTTCTGGCGTCGTAAACGCCGTGCTCCAGGTGACGTAATCTTCATATTTAAGGTGTTAGCAACGCAAAAATGGAATTTAATGCAGCTTAAATACCCCATTCCTGGCGGCGTAAACGCCGTGCTCCAGGTGACGTAATCTCCATTTAAACGTGTTTACAGCGTAGGGACGTAGTGTTAGTGGACAAGAAACATGGATTTTTTGTTAAGTATAACACTGGAAATTCGGTGCTTCATTGAACGGAAATTCTTTGCTCAAAGTGACGTTGTTTACAACGTAATATTGTAAACTTGGAAAACCAGACACTTGCATATTTCACTCTCCAGTCGACGGAAACTCTTTTTTCTCTGCATTGAAAACACGATTCGGACACCATGGTCGGAAACCTGTTTATTTGGTCGGAAATGCAGCATAAATGGTCTAAGCTGGTAATTGTAGGAACCTAAACTTTATGAACTAAATTCCACAAGCCTAACTATATATTTACTGCTATTAAATAAAGCAATATAAAAACTGTTTGTCATATATTTGGGTAACTTTTATTATACATTTGTGATTGAGTAAAAACATAAACGTAGGCAATAAACGTAGGCAATAAATTATGGAACGGCATTATGACGAGCTTTCTGGCAGTTGAATACTCTAATACAAACAGAGAAAATGGAAAAATATTGACTTAAAATGTTGACCAGACATGAATTTTTTAATTATTTATTGACCTGTTTTGCCTCGGAGCCCAAAGTGTTTTATGTTACATTTCTCAGGTAAGTACGTGGTATAAAATTTGGTCGTATAAGTTTTGTAGCCCTCCACACCACGAGGGTCAAAAAGCTTTGCTGCTCTAATATGTCGGTGAAGTGCCCCTTTTACTTTCAAGTCTTCTTTCTGATTGGTCAGCTGTGCAGTTTTACCTATCTATCTGTCTAGACTCGATGATAAAGAAAATGCATGAGGCCAATTGATTAGCATTCTTAAACACAAAGTATATAAAAAGGCATTATAAAACCTTAACTTCAGTATAAGTTAATTTGTTCTTATGATTAAAAGATCACCAAATGTTGTTCCCACGGGTTATATGAATTCATAGATTAATAATAAATATCATAAATAGATAAATAAACATATACTAACTCACTAAAGGCTTCCCTATCCATATTTTGATGACTGTAGGAAGTTATTATTAACTTTTGAGGTTTAATTTTATCATTTTTTCCATCCTCAAATCAGCAAATCAAAGTTCACTTTCAAAAAGGATAGAAAACGGATGATTTGTCAATTTTGTTATTGTAATATTTGGAGCGATGACGACAGTTATGACATTCAACTCTAAAAAAAAAGATTCAATACCTTTCAGAATAGACGTTTCTAGGATTGAAAAATATTGTGAGAATAAGAAACAATAATTTTGTTTAAAATATTTTACCTAAAAGTAAAAAAGAAATTGTCTATATAACATTCAAAATTTCATATGACTCTATCATTGGGGCTAACGCCTTGGGCCTCTTAACCCTCATGATGACGTAATACCCATTTTCCAAGCTGTTACAGGGACACGGGGATTATGATTGAATTTAATCCCTGAATAAGATTTTACGTTGGACGAAAAATGACTGAAAACATTTCACCTTTGCAAACTTACGTACTTAATTTTTAATTTCATAAAAAGGACATTCACACACTGATGAAACTCGAGATCACAATCGATCATAAATGATCAAATTTATGAAGCATGGCTGAGAAAGGATATTTTTTTTTGTAATGTATATCCAGTTTTTAATTGTATTTTGTAATTCTTCGAACAGTCGAAGGGTTACAACAAATTCTGATCGAAGCATTTTGAGTTTTACCATACCGCCAATAAATTTTGTAGAAGGAATGAACCTCTGATAAGTTTTCGGTGACAAACATTTAGAAAAGGAAAAAAAAGATTAATAGTAAAGATTGCGAGTAGTCCACCCAGTACTATTCCACGTAATAACCATCCTCACACTTTGATGAGCCATATCGGGAGCGCTTTAATCCCCAAGCTTAGATGAACCACATCGGGAACACTAATTTCAAAATATGAAGACTGGTTAACAATCTAACCAAACTTTAAAAGTTTGTCTAAAATACTATATTCATGTCCCAGTCATATGTCAGTAGACGTTTACAGACCTTTATAATGGTAATGGTACATATGATCAATATGTGTGGCACTTTGGAGAACTAGTCGATTTGATAGAATGTCATTTTATTGGAATGACAACAACCGTTTACGTCCCCTCTATGACACCACACTTGTCAATCAATCAATCGCCATAAGCCTAGTGGCTCGTTGACGCACTCCTCAGGGTCATTGAATAGGATGTGTCTGGCTGAAGATTTTGAAGTAAAAATTAGAACCACCCTGCAGTAGCCAGATCAGATGCAGACAATCCACTCCAAATAAAAGTAATACTTGGGCCTTTTCTTATAGTTTTCAATTTGGCTGACTCCGGGAAGATCACGAATTATTGTCAACCTCCATGTGTGATCGTCACCCGACATGCCCGATAACCAGATAACTGGATTGACAGCAGCTTGGCGATGGATCTTGCTCTTCTTTTACTCACATTCCACCCAATAAAGCCATTGTTTTCTGACGATGATTATCTGAACTGGGGAAAAAGACGAATCAAATAACAGTAATCAGGCAATGAATTTGATAACAAAAATAGATGTGAACACGCGTGAGCAGAGGCGTAACTTTAAGGGGGTAGGGTGTGACCCCTATAATATTTCGTCGGGCACCAACATGGTACTGAATAGGTATAGAATATACTTTCTGTGTTTGTCACACTTCGTAAAAAAGACAAAGTACTTCTAAAAATGCTTTCAAAAACACCATGGCTATTTTATGTTATTTTCACGACTGTACAAGGTATAGTGGTCCAAGCACTGCTCTTAATCGTACAGAGATGCAGGATGGCGGATGTTATTTGAGTCTGAGGTCACAGGATCTGGGGGACATTTCCAACTATCGTAATTTAAAACTTCAAAAATGCAAGGTGTTTTTGTCCAAAATTCCGTAAAATAATACATTTGTATATAAGCCGATATTAAGATATACAATAATTGGTAAATTTATAGATCATAATAAGTCTTGAAGTCGAAAGGATTAAGATTTAAAGATCATGATTAGATTATCCAATTGTATTGGTCATGAATCGGAATATATTTCATCTCTAAAATAATGTGAAAGCAAATAAGGGGCCCTTGGAATTATTCAGGAGGCCATCATGTTCTTAGTGAGAATAAATGGAACTCGGTAATTCAGTATAAATTAGACCAGATTGCCCAAATTCACACCCAGTCTTCATTTCGTCAGTAAACAGGTGGAAAGGGTTCCCATTTTATGTTTTTCCAGAACTCAAATTAAAGGCACTCCACGAGTGAAATTTGGTGTATTTTGCTTGATGTTTGTGGTCTTTCTTCAATCTGACCATATCGAATGACATAGGGGCACCTTGTAAACTTAACCAAAACGATGGGAGAGAGCATGTCAGTTTTTGTCATGACGGATCCAAATAGTAAGTTTTGCCAGGGGCGTAGCCAGGATAAAATTTCCAGGTGGGAAGGAAAGCCAAACCAAACCAAACCAGGGATGATATGATAACGTGTTTTGTGAGCAGTTATGACATTATTAAATGGGAGATATTGGGATGAGGGTGCATAGTCTTATAAGCGGGAAGTAGAGAAATAGGTCCTCCCTAAAAGGTTTTTTCTAGATAGGGAAAATTAGGAAATTATTATTAAAGAAATTGATGCAAATTTTGGGATAATCATTGGAAATGTTAGTAAACTTTGGCAACATTTTCCGATAATTGAAGATAGCACGAGAATGAAATAAATTTCCCACAAATTGAAATAGATAGCCCAAACATTGAAGGAAATTTCCCAAAAATTGAAGAAAACATACTTAAAATTGAAGAAAAATAGCTCGAAATTCAGTTAGGGAGCAACCCAAAAAATTGGGTACTTTGAAATACCAAACAAATTGGGTACTTTTCTGTATTACGTCATCGCATTAGCCTACAATTTCGACTTGGCCACACTAAACATATTGGGTTTCTCATTTTCCGCTCCGGATTGTCCAAATTTTCAATGGATAACCTGAAATTTTAGAGCCGGATAGTAAATAGATATTCAAAACTTTTTGCCGCTGCTTTTTTATATTCACGGTCGCCTTTTTGAGGAAATCAATCAAACAGATTATTGGCAGTCTGTTTTGTTCAAAAAGGCAACGATGAATTTTAAAAATCAGTGGCAAAAAATGTTGTA
Source organism: Chiridota heheva (assembly GCA_020152595.1). NCBI lineage: Eukaryota > Metazoa > Echinodermata > Holothuroidea > Apodida > Chiridotidae > Chiridota > Chiridota heheva. The sequence continues at coordinate 13,358 of JAIGNY010001080.1, forward strand.
TATATCTATTTAGTACCCGTCTCCAAAATTTCAGGATATTCAGTGAAATTTTGGACAAACCGGAGGGAAAATGAGAAACCCATATGTTTAGTGTGGGTTAGTCAAATGTGTAGGCTCATGCGATGACGTAATACATAAAAGTACTCAATTTTTTGAGTATTTCAAAGTATCCAGTTTTTCAGGTTGCTTCGGACTAGAAAATTCCCCCAAATTGAAGAAAATTGATTATTAATCGAAAAAAATTGAAGACAATTCATGAAAAGTCGAAGGAAAACTGCCCAAAAATAAGAGAAATTTTCTGAATATTAAAGAGAATTTACCAAAAATGAAAGTTTAGAAAATTTACCAAAAAATCTAAGAAACATTTCCCCCAATTAAAGAAAATTTCCCCGAAAATTGAAGAAAACTGGAAATTTTGCCCAAAATTAAAAGACATTTCTCAAACAATGAAGGAAATTTACCGACAATTTTTCGTAAATCGAAGAAGAAATATCCCATACATTGAACTGTTGAAGGAAATTTCCCTAAAATGGAAGAAAATTTACCTAAAATTAAAGAAAATTTCTCCAAAATGAAGGAAATTTGCCGTAACTTGAAGAAAATTGACAGACTGATTGAAAATCGAAAACAATTGCATTAATATGCATGGTAGACGTGGCTTAACGTGAAAGTGCTAAATGATGTAAACACCATAAACGATATTTCAGATTTATGCTATATGTGGTACACAGATGGGTCATGGTCTGTACGTACGTTCTAATGTTGTGGTAGTGATGTCATAAATGCTAATGAGTAGGTGGGGCTTGCTGACAAATTCTTGAAATAGGATAAATGAGCAATCGTTTTTGCATCATACTTGCTTTGATGATGTTGTTAATTATTGTGTAAATGCTAATGTTGTCAACATTTTTATTGAACTCCATGGTGGATGTGGCTTATGAATAAATATGGAACAAAGATTTTATGATATGCAATTACATGACAGTTAATACAAATTTTGCAAATCAATCGTCTTATGAAAAAAACATCGGAACCACAAAACCTTTTGGTTCTGATTCAATTTCCTTCTATTTTGAGAAATTTGTCTTTTCTCTTTTGGGGGAAATCTGCTTATTTTGTGAAATTTCTTCATTTGTGGAGAAGTTTCTTCAATTTTCCTTCATTTTGGGGAAATTTCTTTCATTTTCGGAAAATGTCCTTTATTTTGGGGAAATGTTCTTCATTTTGGGGAAATTTCTTCATATTTCTTCATAATTTCAACACCTGTTGATAACATAAGCATGTACACAATATCAAACAAATTTAGCAAGCCCATTGTGACGCAAAACGGACATACAGTTCCTTATTTATCACTTTTTCAAAATGTTCGTTTAAAGTTCCGCCATCTGTGTACCATATAGCCTAATACATTACTCCAGTTTACTGTTCTTGAAATACCGTATTTACAAGCTCTTTACAGAAAAATCATATTAAGCCCCGCCAACAATATACATTAATGAAATTCAACATTTTTACATCATGAACATGTACGCACCAGCTAACATCATAATTAAGCCAAACATAAAACAAAGCAGATATGTAGTTGTTAAAAAACGAACATTTCCAGATTTTCACTTTAAGCCCAAATTACTCATTAATATGCATGACATCATCATCTAAAACAATAGGTCATATCTGCAAACCATGGGCTATCTGTGTACCATATAGCCTGATACATTACTCCAGTTTACTGTTCTTGAAATACTGTGTGTACATTAGCTCTTTACAGCAAAATCATATTAAGCCCCGCCAACAATATACATTAATGAAATTCAACATTTTTACATCATGAACATGTGCGCACCAGCTAACATCAAAATTATACCACACATAAGATAAACCAGACATGTGGTTCTTAGATTATGAACATTTCAAGATTTTTACATTAAGCCCCGCCTACTCATTAATATGCATAACATCAAATACAATAGGGCGCATCTACAGACATGGGCTATCTGTGTACCACATATGACATGAATCAGTGTATATGTTCTTGAAATATGACATGTTTCCAGAGCTGACCTTAAGATCACATACACACACAGGCACACACACACACACACATTCACATACATACATATATGCATACATGCATGCATACATATATATATATATACATACATACATACATACATACACACATACATACATACATACATACATTTATACATACATACATACATGCATACATACATACATACATACATACATACATACATGCATACATACACACACATACATACATACATACATACATATCATACATACATACATACATACATACATACATACATACATACATACATACATACATACATACATACATACATACATACATACATGCATACATACATACATACATACATACATACATGCACTCACGCACGGACGCACGCGCACACACACACACTTACATACATACATACATACATAAATACATACATGCATACATACACACATACATACATACAAACATACATGCATGCATACATACATACATACATACATACATGCATGCATACATACATACATACATACATACATACATACATACATGCATGCATGCATACATACATACATACATACATACATACATACATACATACATACATACATACATACATACATACATACATACATACATACATACATACATACATACATACATACATACATACATACATACATACATACATACATACATACATACATACATACATACATACATACATACATACATACATACATACATACATACATACATACATACATACATACATGGCCTTGTGAGATTGCACTATGGGAACCTCATTTTGTGTATGAATATACGAGCTGAGCAATACATTACAGGGTCCTCTGTATTCATTTTAAAACAGTGTTTTCTTCATTTTATCGTATGAAATAGAGTTAGGATTAGAAAGTACACTGTTGTGTTATAAATACCATTTCTCAGTACACAAATTTATACTGGCATATATGATTGATCTTCAGTATCTCTGGTTTTGTACTTTTGCACTATTGGAATGCACCAAGATGTGCTCTTATTGTTGTTTTCCACATGGAAATTTGCTTCAGAATTTTTTGTCTAATGCGAAGTTAGTTTCAGAATGCTTAAAGTTGGTAAGAGGTCAAGTTCTAGTTCTAGTTGTCTGAACGTTACATTTTATTTCAGCTCCATTTTTTTTTTAATTCTAATTCTAATCTATATTGGATATAGAGAGAGACATCTAAATTGCTTTCCCAGTGGGGAGAGTGATATAAACAGAGTTGTTAGATTGAGTTCTTGGAACACGAGATATTCTAATTTTGATTGTATTTGCTTAAAAATTATCACTGCATCCTTCTTAATTCTAATGCTAAGAGACCCACGTTTTAAATTGATAAAGACCTCATAATATTGCTATGTCACCTTGGTTTTAAGAAACATGGGGATATTCTGTCAAATCATTATTAATTACTTATTTATTTTGCCAAATTCTTCAGTAAAACATAAGAAATAACATATATACTTGTATATAAATAGATTAAAAAGTGACAATCAAGATTACATGATTTAGGTCAATCTTAATCTAGAGGTTATGGTATTTGATAAAGACCAATAATATCATTTCCGTTTTGTATCTTAAACTTGTATTCCGAGCACAATGGGGACCTGTGTAAATTTCTCTAATATACTATGGAGTTTTTAAATGAACATTAGAAATAGGGCAAGCAATAGAAAGAATTACAAAAATCTTTTAAATTGTTATCCAACAGTAAAAAGCAGATGATACAATCTATATAAAGATTGAGTAACTACAGTATAACGGTTTAGGTATTTGCTGTATTCAAATTTTCACCAGAAATATTAGCTACTAATTAGCATATCATATTTTCATTTCCTTTGTGTACCTTACACTTTTATTCAGAGCACTATGGGGTCCTGTGCAAGTTTCTCTAACACACTATTGCTTCTTTCAATAAATATTATGAATTGCAATATAAAACACTTATATAAAGCTTTTAAATTTAAATCAAATTGCAAAATAGAATTGCAGTAACAAGATTATATGATACAGATGACGCTTATTATTATAAAGGTACTGATAAATGCTGAAAACAAATTTGAAAAGAAATCATATTGTCTTTTAAAATCATATCCTTAGTTTGAATCAAATTGAAAAGAAGCAGATGATACAATCTAAATAAAGATTAAATAACTATAAAGGTTAAAGTATTTGCTGAAGTTAAATTTTCACTGGAAATATTAGCTTTTAATTAGCATATTATATGTTCTTGACCAACTAGTATCACCTAATGAATAACAATTTTTAAAGAATCATATCTATTTGTTACAGGAGATTCATTTTATTTCATAAATAGTTAAAACTTAGACCTTAAATATCTATGGATGCTTTTAAGCTGTTTCGAGTATCCCTAGTTTGCAATAATTTTTACTTTTATAAAATATAATTGAAAACGTTGTATGTAAATAGATTCAATGACAGCAAAAATTTGATCGGTTTTGCTGCGGCATATTCACATGATAATGTTGAACGCTTCCCAAATTAAAAAATGAATGAATAGTAAATGGAACACGAGGGTGTGTTGAAATTGTTTGAGAAAATATGGTTCATCAAATGTTATTTCCAAGCATCTGTGATCAAACATTCCCAACTTCGATCTTAATCAGATGGAAATCAAACATGACTAGACTTGATTTAATAATCTTCAAGGACTGAAATTTATGACAGATATTCAAAGAATTACATACATTTTAAACTGTATCCCAATTCATACAGCACAAAGTTTGCATAAACTGAAAAATGCCTCTAATCAGCTAATTACGTTAAACAAACATTTATTTTCAAGTTTGATATTCAAAAGAAGCAAATTCAGACATAGGGATTAGTCTGTCGTCGTCACGTCATCAAAAGTCGTTCTTAGAGGCTTAAGACATCTTCCAAATGGGCATGACTGAGTTAATGTGTCTGCACCAAGCATACTTACTTATTATTGGTATAATAAGAAACTATTCGTTGAAGAATGATCATGAAAAGTTGTCTGATGGTGAAAACTATAAGGGTCTTTCTTCACGCGTAATTCATAAATGATCATTACATGATATTTTTTAACAGACTCTAAACCGAGATATAGGTCAGTAGGTAATATGGTGTATGTAGATTTCCAAATACATTTACTGAAGGTTTCGTGTAAAAGATAAAGTTATGCGGGTGTCAGTTTGTTCTAAACTCCACTTTTCAACTTGATGACAAGATAAAGACCATTTACAATGTTTGAAAATAAAGTACGATATAAGACAAACATTGATTTTGTAAACAAAATTTGTTAATCTTCCCCTCAAAACAGAATTAATGGTTGTTTCCTGAAGCTTAAGTACAATAAAAAAGAAGTTGTTTGACTCTTATCAAGGAGCTATTACCCAGGGAGATGGGATATATATTGTATTCAAATATTAAACAGTACTTGGCGGGTGATGAGGATGTATTGACATGAGTGCCGTAAAAGTGTGTAGGTGAAAATAATTATTGAACGTTAAATAAATACGTGGCACGAAACCAATTAAGATCATAAAACAAAGTCCGTCCTGAATATTTATAGCCTACTACTTTGCAATAAATCTTCAAATGCAACTTTACAACAGTTGGAAACATAACCCTGCTATATGATCATTACTGCGATATTAATAATTTTTGAGGACTTGACCCGGAAGTTCGAATTGAGCATTTCGTGGTTTGTAAAACGATCACTCCTGAATGAATCCGGATGATTCAAATTGCTCTAACTTATGCAGTTTTTAATATTCGTCACTAAAGCAGAAGATCAGATGACATACAAGACATTATATTTCGCGTTAAATTGGGATCCGAGCATTTTCAGTCTCGGTAAAGTTCCCAAAATATTATTATCATTGACAGAGCTTACGAATATGAACAAATGATATACTTGTTACCGTTACCCACAATTTTGGATTTGCTAGTACAAGGTTTAGGCCTACCAAATAACGATCTGTTTATGCACCAAATATTCAGGTCCTAGCCATAGTAGCAGTGGGCATACTAACGTTAGGTCTGATACTAAGGCCTACTAGCCTAGGGCCTACAGAGTAGGCATATGAAAGTGCATGAGAGAGACATACGGCCATGGCCATGCCTTAAATACCATGAAGGCCTAGTAGAAGCCTATTCCATTGATTGCTTTAATCAGTTAGACCAATAAATGAATAGTCTCTGCTTAGAACTTAAGACTAGCCCAGTACTATCATGAGTCACCCCACAAAATATTTTGGGACATTTGGCCTACCTGCAGTTGACCACATCAATTATTACATAATACTATAGTATGCCCACTGCCACTGCTACTATGGCTAGGACCTAAATATTTGGTGCTTAATGGTCATACTATATAACATAACTTCAGCAGAAGAAAAAAACTGATCCAAGTAAATGCTGGAAATGGCAGTTCCATAAATATAATATAAAGCATAAAGCATACATTCACAGCCCGCACCATACCCGTGTTAGATTCCCCTTGGTATTAATAATATTCCTAATAAAATCTTACCTTATGATTAATATTCTTAGCTTTTTATGAAATGTAAGCATACTGTACAACATTGATGATAATTTGCGAAGTTCTAATATTGCTCATTTTTTAAAAAAACCTGCAGATTTTAATACAATTTAGGAAGTATCCCCCATTACTTTGCGTGTCCCGAAGTGTTGGAAATTTGTTAATATTTACTGTCTTTTCTGGTATGTCCTAACTAAAGTAACAGTTTAATATATTGTAGTTCTATTGAGTTTGTTGGAGTAGTCATGGCCATACTCACATTACTCAGATAATTTTAGACTACTATGAAATATTTGAAAATTATTATGTCATCTTTGACATCAAAAACAAAACTTCTGTGTCAACTTCTGAAACTGTCATGCAGACGCAATGCAGGCTGCGCAGTTACAAAATAGTATGAGCCTTGATATTGCATCGTGATTATTTGCTACTTTTTCGCAACTTATTTTTGGGGGTAAAAATTGTGCCAATTTACTTTTGGATCACAGAAATAACAACAACAAAAAACATAACAGAAAACTGATATTGGTTTTAAACATAAGTTTCCAGTGCCCGATCATACATTGTATATTTATCTTTAATACACAAGGCCTTAATATAGAAAGTTTATACAAATTTTAACTAGTTTAAATTACAACTAAATGTTTTTGTTTTTTGTTTGTTCCAAAAACAATTCTATCGAATTCCGGGCATGTTGAAAGGTTAAGCACATAGGTTTGTAGGTAGAGCTGTTTTTCTGAGTTCTTTATCATTATCTGGATAACCCAGTATAGAGCAATAATGCAGAAATGATTGTTTCTTTTTATAGTGATGAACAAGCTGTACACTATTTTGCTCTTCTTGTTCTCAGTCTTGTTCTCACTTCAGAACTGATAACATTTGAAACATTTATGCTTGTGGTTCTAAATTGCAGATTTGTGATTATTTCATGCTTTCACAGGTCCCATAAACCAATCTTATGGTACATGTAGATCTTAAACACTTTTTTTTCATCAGCAATACTGAAATAGACTCCAAATTTTGTTAACTCTGTTGATTCTCTGTTTGACTCCTTAGATAAAGTATATATAAAGCAGTGTACTGTTGACAGGACTTTGCAGTAACATTTATGTACCGTCTTCAAAATTCTTGTCATTACATTTCATTTATTATGTCATATTGTTTTTGTAGATTAAAAAGATTATAAATTGGGTGTACTTCGGTTCCATATGGAGTGTTACTCTCTTTTATAGTTTGGCTACTATATTGCAGCCATTTTTCTCACCTTCATACATTTATTCTTAAGAAAGCTAACAATTGATTTACACAAATTGCCTTCATTCATATTGCTTCAAGGCTTTATCTGCTTTATACTGTATATCTAGAAATAACTGTTCAGAACAGCGTCTATTAGGGGAAAACATTTAAGATTTTGAATATAAATCACTGAATGTAAGAAGGGTCAATGTTTACATTATTAAAATACTGTCTTGTCTACTTTAAATTACTCTTTGTGTTACTTGCAAAAATAATTTGAATTCTGCTTCTACTCAAACACTGAAAGAGCTCAAAACTTCAATTAAAAAACACATTTGGTCAAAAACATTTGTATAGCAAAACCTAAAGATTTGTATAGCAAAACCATTACAAGTTTGTTTTTACCTCAAATGTCATATTTTGTATTCATAAGCTACAGTATCATTAATGTTATTTTTTTCTTCAAATATCCCTTAGTTGTTTGAGAGGAAAGTACTGCAGCATCACATTGTCTTGATATTAAGTTATCACCACCTTTTACTTTCCCTCAAAGATTGTGGCAGGGCAAGAGAGAAATCAAATAAGTACTATATTTCTAAATAAAAAATAAATAAGTGTAGTATCAGGACTAGTTCCGTATTTATCCATTAGTCATTTAGGTTGCATGGAAGCAACAGCAACACTAACTGAAGAAGAATGTTGCGACTGACAGTGATACTGCATCGAATGATGTCTCCATCCATCCTCGGGTTTTTTACAGCATACTTCATACTGATGAAATGAAACAAGTTTCTTTTGTATGTGAAATATTGTTTCACGAGATGATTCTTTCATACTATATCTTTCTTTGTTTTACCTGCAGTAATGAATTGGATCAATACATTTTGATATTAGAGCAGTGTAAGATATGAATATTTGTACCACGATATCTTTGCATCAACAACCTGGTAAACAATATGCAGACGGTTCAATGTCTTATGCAAACTATCATTATCGGTCCTTTAGAAAAATTCAACTTAGAAAAAGTAAAGTGTCATGTAACTTGTTAATGGTTAATAATTACCATCTTTAATAATAATGATATTATTATAAAACAATAATCAATTTGCATCGTGCAAAATCATGTTAAGCATTTTTATGCGCTGTACAAAGAGAAAATGATGGGGAGGAGCAGGAAAATAAGTAGAAATAATTCAAGCTTCTTTTAGAATATATTGATGAAATTGTTTTTCCATTTTCTGACACCAGGGTGAGGCATTGATAGATTTGTGGATATCGAATAGTCTTTTACTTATAGCACTTCATAAACACATACTTCGAAAGGCTGTCATAAAATACTAGTGACATCTAGAATATTTACCTTACATTTAGTGCTAGAAGATATTGACAAGGAAGTCTTGTTAAAAAAGCATATTAAGTTTTAGACAAACAGTAGCAAATTAAAATTTGAGCTTTATTAGGGTATGTTTAATAGGTGATTGCAATATAAAATATTTTTATAGTGTAATATATTGTCTTTTTCCTCTATTGACCTAGATAATTTATTTTTCACTGTGGGATATGGCAAAGAAAAATTAAAGCTGGCTGCTCTCTTTGAAACTATCGTAGATTACAATTTTAAAGAAAAAAATTAAGGGGGCACTTCCACTCACGAGACAACCAACAGTTTGTATTTGTGTGAACAATTATTTGTTGTGTTATTTCACAAAGCTTGAAAATACTAAAATCAAAACTAAATTTAATTTACATCATTAATTGATTTCTGGTCATTAAAGCAAACATATAAAGCTTGCTCAGGTGTAAAGTGAAATATACCTGTAATCCAAATCAAAGTTTGAAAGTTTACGAATGGGTAGGTGAAAAGCTTTATGTAATTCTTTATATTTCCTTGCTAAATTTCATTTCTTGAAAATGAGTACAAAGTCTATTCCTGCTAGATTATGGTTAAGGGTATAGTCAACACTTAAAAACGTTTGGTTAAAATTCCTTTTTTTTCTTCACAAATCTGTAACCATGAATTAAAAAGCAAAACAAAGGGGTTACATAAGGAAATAGAAATTTCCGCCCACTCATACATCAGAAGAGGAACATATAGAGGAACACAAATTTGAATATTTTGGCCTAAAACTTCAAAATGCTCTAAAATGTTCAATTTTTAATCGATTTAGATGATATTTTGTTGTTGCTATTTTCCATGGATTTTAAAGCAATTTAGCATAAGTTGCTGCTATACATCCATATATCTTTAAAGAAGCACTTATACACATAAAGGGTTTAGTGCATTGCTTATTTGTCATGAAATTGAAACAGGACTTACATTTGAACCAAAAGAGATAGATAAATTATCATTTGATAATGAAGTATTTTCTTTGGCTTTTGTTAAGTGTTATGTGAATGTTTGTATTTTGTGTACCATTTATCCCCTAATTATTTATCTACAAATTCATCAGCCTCAAACAAAGATAGACATACCAACTTTGTGAGTATTTTGTGTTTTAGGTTACTGTAGATCTGATGGAGCCACTTTTTTTTTAACTGAAATAGCAGACAGGAGGCTTATTGTAACAGACCTGTAAGGTGCACATGAATGTCCTACATTCGCAAAGTAAAGTGTTGTGTAACACTAAACCAATCCAACAATTTATTTGTTTATTTTTGTCAGAAACAAGGATGGAAAGTATAAAAGTAAATATTGAAAATACTTCCTATGCAATCTGACAGCGCAGAGAAAAGTTATGTCCAATTTTGAAATGCTTTTAGTTGAAATAATTTAATAGATAATGGGGAAAGAGTAATTCACTATCAGTTGTAAAATTTAATTTAATTTGAACAAACAAAAAGTGCTATAATGATTTTATTGAAAAGTGTGAGGCACATTTTACAGGGAAAAAGGAAAACTACATTGTCTTAAAGGTTACCTTTTATTCAAATATTGATGTATGTCTGTTACAGAGGTACAATTTCTCGTTAAAAGAAAACGTCATTATGATTTTACTTTAGATATGTTCATTGGGTTGGGGACTCTCTAGTACTGTGGTGGTGCCACACTTGGTTATTTATTGGGTTATGCCACTAATGTGAAGGCTTAGATAAAACCCTCAATTAAACATTCAGCGTTTCCTGAAAACGGTTCATTCACACAAAAGAGGGGATGGAATTTGGTGAATGGAAAATTTGCAGTGACTTGAAATAACTCGATTTCTGTTTGAAACTTTGAAGCACCTTGGATCATACAGAGTATCTTCAAGCACATCCAGATGCAAACAGTATCACAACATTGACAGACTGACAGTTAGGGACAAGGAGACGCAGCACAGCTCTCTGACTACATCACTTGTCTGCCTAATAGTCATTAATTTCCCTATCATTTTACTCCTTTCGGGCATTTTTCATGATTGTTTCCAATAGGTTGCCCCAGCCTTCATAATAGTGCTTTAATATTATAGGTTATCAGGGCTCCCGTGGTGGGAATTCCTCCTCAGCAGTCTTATGTATACCCTTTACGTGCAACTATTCATGATCTTCTATTGGTCAAGAGTTTTATTCTCCAATAGATTGCTTTAGTGACAGTTCCCTTCATGTCCCACCCTATTCACTCTTAACTGACAGTTTGCCCCATATTGCACATATTGCCCCATATTGTTCCATGTTCCACAGGTGAGCTATACAAGTTTCAGAGGTAAACATTCCTACCAGGAGCAGAAAGGTCACTATAAGAGGGTCGGGTTGGGGTGTCTCCCCCAAGATTGAGACGCCAGTTGGAAAGTTAACATAGCAGTTGGAAATCCAAGCGTTCCTCTTCGGAAAACCCTTATAAATCCACCCAGTTGGGAACTGATGACTCAACCACCCCCTACCCCCTCTTTCCTCCACACACACCACCACCACCACCATCATCATTCAGAAGACCATGAGCCCAATCAGAATACCCCAGCGATGTTCTTGGTACATGTGGTAAGGAGACACAAGTTACTTGGAGTTAAAAGTGTCAGCATATCAGGTTTGTGTTTCTATTCCCATGGTCTCTAACCAATGAGGTACCACTTTTGATGGGTAAACCTCCATACTATGCCCGTGCGACTTAAGCCAAGTGTACATCTCAACGTAAATGTAAGCGGCTGAAGCAATGTCATATTGTTAATACTTGGACAAGGGTCCCGAACACACTCTCCCCCATGGACGATAGCTGCCCCATTGATTGTGGAGTAGCCAACATTCCAAAATTAGGGTATTCAAGACGCCCTCCAAGGACAAGTGTTCAAATTTAGCCCAATTCTGGGAGGGGACAATTTACTTGCTCGAACTTGATTCAATTTGTCCCACTCGAGAATTTTCATAAGTTATGCATTCATTTCTTAACACGAGGTCCAAATTCCTCAATTTCTGACATTACCTTGGCAGCTTGGACCGTAGCAATTCTCTCGGCGGCCTTGACTTTGGAAATTATTTTGGTTACAATCTTTTCCCTGATATAGTGAATTAGTTATATTTAACTTTTTAGATACATGCACGCCTAGTCTGCCAGTAGAATAGCAGTTTGACGACCACACGTACAGAGGATTTTTTAACAGAGCTGAGATGTAGGAAGCTACTGTTTTAAAAGTGGTGGGTTGTGAGCATGACCGTGGAGGAGTTTTCTCTGATCCTGCCATATGAATTACCGGTTCATGGAAAACACAAATTTTCTTACTGTCTCGTTGTCTTGTAATAATAGGCAGTTAGGCTCATTTATCAGACGAGGCAATGACCACGTCTGAAAATTCAAAATGCTGTAAAATGGTCAATTTTTAACTGATTTTGATTAGTATTATTATTATCTTTTTGCTCTTCTCATAATTTATGGCATATCATCTCACAATTGTATAAGTTGTTGATACCTGTGTCCATCGATGTACACTCTTATGTTAGACTGCAAGCTGGCTGGTAAAATACATAGAGCAGGGAGCTGTGATGACAGCTCCATTTGACCAGGAAAATGTGTTAAATAATGACGTACTTACAAATCAACCTCTGAGTAATGCATTATATCACTTTCAACCAAAATGAGTTGAAGATTAGTCAGTATGCTGATGACACTACCATTTTTTGAGTAATTATATTAATTTACTTACATCTGTACTTAACGATATGGAGATTTTTTCACCAGCTTCGGGTCTGAATAGTAATTTGAATAAATAAGTGTACTCTTTTTCCAATAGGATCTCTACGTAAGTGTTAGCCACCTGATTTTAGTAACACCGGCCTTCGTATTTCACATGACCCAGTTAAAGCATTGGGTATTAAGTTTAGTGATCAAAATGCTGATTTATTTACCTTAAAGTATATGCCGAAGTTGTCTAGACTTAAACAGCTCTTAGATATCTGGTCCATTCGTGACCTTACACTTATTAGCAAGGTAACTATAGTAAAATCGGATAGTAAATAGATATTCCAAACTTTTCACTACTGCCTTTTGAAATTCATAGTCGCCTTTTTGAGAAAATCAACAGATTATTAGCAATCACAAAAAATCATTGGCGAAAGGGCCAATAATGGCACACATGGTGGCGTATGGGTCAAACTGGACATGGATTACTTACATACCGGTGTATCGGGCGTCGGTCAGATTTGGCTCTTGAAAGCGTTGGACAATTTGTCTCTGAATTCAATCATTGGAAGTCGGACTTAAAAAGTGTGGCCACACACTATCGGTCATGAGCAAATCGATTCAAGAAACTAAATGGTTTTGCAAAGAAAGATTTCTCCGATATCACGATTCGCTGAACATTGACTCAATTTGGCTAGTGCCATCATGAAGAATCGACCCTACATGTGCGCACACTGGATTACACAACCCGAGTCCAAATACAAACAGAACATCAAAAGATGACCAAGCTGCAAAACTCGGTCATTTACGGGAACATTTTGACAAAAATTAACAAACTTTCAAACAATTTCTCTTTAAATTTAATTATGTCCTTCATTTCAACCGGGGATAAAATATACAACCAGGAAATAGAAACGTCCTTTCGCCCCCTCCCCCTCCCCCCCTCCCCCCCCCCCACTTTACCATTTCCCACCCCAATCCCCAATCTCAAACCTACAAGTATGTTAGGGCCCTAAATGTTTATGTGTTTTTAGGGGGCTTAAACTCCCGCAAAAACGAAATGCTAGACACGTCCCTTATATTAAGTCATGTTTCCCACGGTATTCCCATGTGGGGCCCACATAGAGTGTTGGCTGGAAGGTTGGGTAGAAAAGTAGATCACAGTTTTCTCCTTGCTTTTCAACGAACAATTCCCACTGGAGGAAATCCACCCACCAATTTGACCCCCTCAATTGGCAGGCATATTTATGGGTGACTGAACTAAAGCCCAGTTGCATAGCTAAATGAAAAAAAGTCTGAAAATATTTGAGAAAAGTCGGAAAATAAGGGTACAAATTTAGAAATAGTGATCGAAAATCCACCCGGTCAGAAAGCTCGTAAATTCATTGTAGAAAATCAGAAAGTATGTGAAGAAATTGGAAAATTATTAGTAGAGAATTAAAAAGTCACGTAATATCCTCACTAAAAGAGCTCTATCTATATCACTATCCTAATCCCTAAACCATGAAACTATTGTAATTTGACATCTGTTTGCCTCTTCAAGCCCACTTATGGAAATTATCATGCAATTTTGTGACATAAATGGGACTTTTGATATTAAGCTATTGGCTTTAATCCTCTGGCATAATGACTTATACAACAGCTTATTGTAACAAATAGCTTTGGAATCTCATCTATTCTACCATTCAGGATGTGACTGGAATCCTGGGCTGTGGCTAGCTGGGTGGGTGTGGGGGTGAAGAAAATGGGGCAATCTGTGGAAGTGTTTTACATTCTATTGACAGTAGGCCCTATATTGAGCAAATTTCTGATTATCAGTTTTTTGTGGAAGAAAGCACTACAAAGTCCACTTTGTAAAAGTTTATTTTTTGAAACTGTACTTAATCTAATAATAAGAGAAATCTATTACCAGCGATCTCTGTCAAAATTTGGTTTTGGATCAAAGCATTTTTGCACATTGTTCGCGTGTCACGTGCGGTGTTTAGTTTAAATCACTTTTGGCCTAAAAGGTGCAGTATAATTAAGTAAAATGCAGAATTTGACATCACCCTTCACAATAATTAACTTCACAACCCTACCAAATATCAACTTCACAACCCTGCCAAATATTAACTTCACAACCCTGCCAAATATTAACTTCACAACCGTACCAAAAAACAACTTGACAACCCTACCAAATATCAACTTCACAAACCTACTAAATATTAACTTCACAACCCTGCCAAATATTAATTTCACAACCCTACCAAATGTTAACTTCACAAGCCTACCAAATATTAACTTCTCAACCCTACCAAATATTAAGTTCACAACCCTGCCAAATATTAACTTCACAACCCTGCCAAATATTAACTTCACAACCGTACCAAAAAACAACTTGACAACCCTACCAAATATCAACTTCACAAACCTACTAAATATTAACTTCACAACCCTGCCAAATATTAATTTCACAACCCTACCAAATGTTAACTTCACAAGCCTACCAAATATTAACTTCTCAACCCTACCAAATATTAAGTTCACAACCCTACCAATTGTTAACTTCACAAGCCTACCAAATATTAACTTCTCAACCCTACCAAATATTAAGTTCACAAGCCTACCAAATATTACCTTCTCAACGCTACCAAAAATTAACTTCGCAACCCTACCAAATATTAATTTCACAATCCTGCCAAATATTAATTTCACAACGTTACCAAATATTAACTTCACAACACTACCAGATTTCAACTTGACAACCTTACCAAATGTCAACTTCACAATCCTGCTAAATATTAACTTCACAACACTACCAAATATTAGCTTCACAACCTTACCAAATATTAACTTCACAACCCTGCTAAATATTAATTTCACAAAACTACCAAATATTAACTTCACAACCCTACTAAATATTAACTTCACAACCCTATCAAATATTATCTTCACAACCCTACCAAATATTAACTTCACAACCCTGCCAAATATTGACTTCACAACCCTACCAAATATTAACTTCACAAGCCTACCAAATATTAACTTCTCAACGCTACCAAATATTAACTTCTCAACCCTACCGAATATTAACTTTACAAGCTACCAAATATTAATATCACAACGTTACCAAAAATTAACTTCGCAACCCTACCAAATATTAATTTCAGAATCCTGCCAAATATTAACTTCACTACCTTACCAAATATTAACTTTACAACCCTACCAAATATTAACTTCACAGCCCTATCAAATATCATCTTCACAACGTTACCAAATATCACTTTACAACCCTACCAAATATTAACTTCACAATCCTATCAAATATTATCTTCACAACCCTACCAAATATTAACTTTACAAGCCTACTAAATATTAACTTCTCAAGCCTACCAAATATTAACTTCACAACGGAAGCAAGAAATGGTTAACCTCACAAATCTAAGGGTCTATTTTGCGTCCAACTTTCAAATTCATTTCCACCCATAAGCCAACAAGGTTTCCAAATTTGCCGACAATCACCCCCTTCCCCACCCTTGGCTACGCCCCTGCCGGAAAATGTTCATCGGTTCAGAAGAAAATGGTTGGAAGAAAAACGACGTTCAGACTTCTGTCGCAATCTTTTTTGGAAAATGCGATGTTTAGAATTGCAGTGACAGAAAGAAGAAGAAAAACTACTCGACCGTTTGTCGGAAAATCTGATTTCTTGTCGTTAAATACAATGTACCGGTACCGTACAGACTACTCCGTCTGTTCGTCGGGCCAAAAACATGGTTAACCACTTTCTTTTACTTCTTCTATTCTTTTTTTTTTTGTGCCTTTTTTCTCTCCTTTTCCCTCTTTTTTCCTTTCTTTTTTCTTTCCTTTATTCCTCTTTCTTCTTATTCTTCTCCATTTTCCTTTTTGCCAAGAAGCATGTTCAATTTGCCGACGACCACAACGTTGGGGTGCGACCCCTCCCACACTTCCTTTTGGCTATGCCCCTGATAAAAAACTAGAAATCTTATGAGCTTTCGGAATCGGGCCCTGGACCATATAAGGTTTTGTTAAGGAAGCCCACACTTTTATCCGAATTTTCTCAAGTTTCAAGAGACCTTGAATTTCTTCTGTGTCTAGAAATGGTAGCCCAAACGCTTATTTTAACATGAGAATCTAAAATTGTCTTCATACACATTTCCAATTTTGAACAGTTGGCCGGGTCCAACGGGAGAGAAATTTGTGGGGCCCCTGTTTGTGGGGACCCTGGGTACACGTGCCCATGTGGCTCATGCTTAAATCCGGCACTGTGCATTTCCACAGTAGAATGTCTCAATTTCGGCCTATAGGGAGGTATATGTGTATATGACCTTAGCGGCCCTCTCTACGGGCCTGCCAAAGTGGAACGGAATGTTTTTGAGTGATAAGTCCAAATTTTCTACCACATAATAATTACCATAGTTAAATTTATTCCCGAACAAAACTTTAAAATGTTTGTTGTTTTTTCTCCAGAAAATCTTGTTAAAACGGGACTGCCTATAATTGCTGAAGTCACCAAATTTCTTCAAATTGATCGAAAACCGCACGGTGAATTTTAAAAGGGTAAGCTATTATTTCAAATCGTGAAGAAAAATATTGAGCCCTTATATTTACATCCTCGCGCTCGAAATGTGTCTGAATCTTATGTTATTTCTTTACAAACTTTGGATTTGAATAGATGAATTGTGGGATACTTCTGTAAAGGGTCCCCCAATCGGGAGAACAAAACTGTTCTCCCGATCGGGGTACGAATATACCCCGCTGTGCCCGCACATGTTTTTAAAATTCTAAGCCCCCTATGATATGGGGTATATTTGTGTTACCCCCACCCACACCCCCTCACCCCATCCAGCGCTCGATGTCAAGTAACGCCCCTGGGGTGGCCCTCAGAGGCTTAGAGCATGGGGTCCTTGTGCCAATAACGCAATGACCAGCTCCGACACTGGCCCCTATTGCTAACATTTTGATATGTGAAAATATCTTTTTAAAAGGGGAAAACAATTTGCTGCCCGAGGCTTCAAAGTCACCTAGTCCCTTGAACTGTTGAATACGTGATGAAAAAGTATGACTGGCAGAAGGATGTCAAAATGTGCTCGAATCCATACGTCGTAGAATCGAATATGTGACCGCATTAATCAAAGGCTGGCATAGGCGGTGTAGGTGGCTGTAGGTGGGGAGTAGGGGTGGGAGAAGACTTGCAGAGAATGTTACTTTTTTGCGTTGCATACAGAAGTAAACTTGAGGAATTATTGACATAAAACTGATCAAAGTTTCGTAAATTTTCGTAAAATTTGGCAAGATTTTCATAATTTAATTTGAAGAAAATTTCTGAAAATGAACAAAAATCCCGAATATTGAAGCAAATATTTTTAAAAATATTTTTATCAATATAATATCATTTTTTTAATTGAGAAAAATTCACGAAAATGAAGAATTTTTTTTAGAATATTAAATTCATTTCTTGAAAAATGAGGAAAATGTCCTGAAAATTACGGAAAATATCCCGAAGATTGAAGCAAATGTCCCAGAATTGAAGAAAATTTTACGAAAATTGACGGAGTTTCTTCAAAAATTAAAGATTTGCGAGAAGAAAAAAAATCCCATGGAATCTGACTCCTCAATATCAATTCGTTAGACCTTCATTATTGGGATGGGATAAAGGGGGACGGGGGGAGAGGCGGAGGAGGGGAAAATGATACTCGGCCCCAATAAAAACATTGAGGGTCAAGGCCCTCTTGCTGGTCCTGGTTCATACGTGTTTCTTCCAAACGTTTTTTACCATTGGAAAATGTTCTGATAAATGGCGTGGTGGCCGGGGCCAGCCGAAACTTTCCACAGTGAAGCTGTCTGCGAGGTCGCCGCATATTCTAGGGGCGCAAAATTTTTCCTAAATTACATTTTATTCTTTTTAATCTCAACTTCTGCAATATGTATTTCAAAACAAGCGTCGTAAATGTTTCTCTAAAAGCAATATTCTTACATCAAAAACATGGAAATCATCCCTGGACCCCAACTAAAGACACATGGTTAGAAAACAAAATGGTGATTTCCCCCTCCCAGTAAATTTTGGAAGGGGTCCAGGGGGCGAATGAACGTCAAAATGCACGAAAATATTTCTTCAACATTCATTTTCAATATTTCTTCTGTTTTTAAATCTCAATACAATATTCATTGTCATTTTACCTTTTATAATTTTTGTGCAGATCAACCCAGGGCCAGAGAAAGGGTCAAAAACAGACAGAAGAACAGGAAAGATGTATTGAAGCATTCGCACCAAAGTACTTGCCTTGGCCAATACCATAACAAACTTCCACAGTGGGTGGATTGTATAGATCTTTACAGGATTATTCCCTTGAATTTTCATAATCTTTTATATGATTTAGGACAATAAAAGAAACAAATTTATTTCCTTTATTGTACAGTCTCAATCATATACATGATTATGATAATGCATGGGAATATTTCTTTTTAGAACAGAGTTAGCCATTTAAAAAAGGATTAAAGGGTTTATGAACATGTAATGACAGCATTATTTACTGAAAATTATTTCAAAATTATTTCGAAAATGGCCATTTCATTGTTGTTTTTTTAAGTAGCACTCGACTGAAAAGTAAGGGCTCTCTTTTTGCTTATTTCAAAGATACATCATCCACAACAGATTGATAAAGCTCATGCTTCCATAGCCCACAGATGACGTGATGGCAAAGGTCACTTGAATATTCATGTTAACCAGAAAATTGCTGTGCCGTTGCGTGCCAGATACGCATTTGAATTTTTGTGGAACCCCTAAAAATACGCCCTCACTCTTTGGTCCAGTGCTACTTTAATTTGTTGTCAATGGCCATACCATACCTCTCTATTATCTTATGTAATTTCATTGTAATCTGTCACAATTCTTTGACTGAGAGAGGCTTAATTTTCTTCATTTTATTTCAATTCATCATTATCAGACTGAAAACTAGATCAAATAGTTTAAATTTAAAGAGTTTGAACTTGTATTTTAACATAATACCTCCAGACTAAAAATGCTAATTATCCTGTCTCCAACAAAGTTTTTCAATGGTGTATATTCGTATATGAGTTGGGTTGGAAGGTGAGTGGAAAAGTGGTGGGTACAGGGAGGATGTTTTTAGAAGAGAGGGTGTTATTTTGAGTGGAAGGTGCGTTTTAGAGTGGAAGGTGATTTGTAAAGTGGATGGTGGGTGTGAGAATGGACGGTAGGGATTGGGAGTGGAAGGTGGGGTTTAGCAAATTCTAATTCTTCATGCAGTAAATTTTCATCAAGGATATGTATTAACTTCTTACTTTAAGCACCAGTCATTCCAATTTTATAGCTGAATGAAAAAATATTTGTAGGCAATTTATGAGTGTGAATTTACACATTTTACATAAGTGAGCCTAAAAATTCACAAAGAAATACAGAAAAACAATCATTAGATCAGTTTGGGCAATTCATATACCTAAATGTTCCCAATTTCAAGGAAACTGCTGTGGTGGTGCTTCAAACTATATGTTGCAATTGGGTATATTTGGTTTAAATGTTTTTAGGAGTTTTAGGGAATATTTGGTTTTTAAATCATCTCATATATTGTGATTTTCTCAAGCAGGGTACACAAGTATAATAAGATGTTCTCATACTACAATTCAATATTTGTGGATCACAACCACAAAACGTCGTGGTTTTGCAACTTTTGCTGTTCATTGGTAAATGTTAATGTTGTCCTCATTTATCACCATAAGCCTAGTTGCTTATTGACACACTACTTCAGATCATTGTTCGGATAATGGTGGGTTGTGTTGGGTTGTAGATGTAATGTTATATCTTTATTCTTGTGTGTTAAGTGTAGTATGTTTTATGTAGTTTTTTAATGTAGTATGTTTGTTTACATATATTGAGTGAAAAATACAGCTTCTTGACTAAACCTATTGTGATGTTTTCAAGCTTGTATTTTTAGCATAATATTTACAGTTCAGCATTTACTTGTGAACTTGTGTGAAGAGGAATACTGCTTGGTTTGGCGGATCTCACAAATCCAATTGAATTTTGAATCACCAGCTAAGACATACCCAAAATGAGTTATGACATATCTGTAATAGAATTCTGCCGTATTTGCTGGATTCAAATATTTGTTCACACAGGTCTTAAAGGAGCACTAGACTGAATGTTAGGGCGCTCATCTTTGCGAATTTCACAGATATATCATCCACAACAGATCGATAAATGTCATGCCTTTATAGCGGACGACGTGAGGGCAAACGTCATTTGAATATTCATTGTTGCACTGTTGAGTGCTAGATAAGCATTGGGGACCACATACCCTAAAACTAAGCCCTCGCATTTCGTTCTGGTGGCCCTTATAGTTTTCAAAAGTGGTTCCTACCTGGTCTCACGTTCAATATTCCCGCAACATCAGCATCAGCTTCATACGGTTATTGAAATGTCGTTTGATCATGATCAAAACACAATGGATTTACATCAGAAAGGTTATTGTTTATTAAACTTTTGATCAGTTATCATTGCAACACATAATGTCCAATGTACAAATCGCATATTACACCTACAAATTCTTATGCTGTAAATTAGTGGTTAAATTTTCATCCCTTTTGATACTTAGTTTTTACTATATTTTACGCAGTTTAACCAGTAGAGGTGCTAAAGGGGCACGGGTCAGCCCTCGCGAGATCGCTTTACTCCAGAAAATGCTGTAAAGTGACATATTTGTGTCTGATTTATCTGTTTATTATCCTTGACCCCCTCCTCCATGAGACAAAAACTGCCCCTCCCTTGCCTGTAGCTTCAAAATCATCGCACCCCAACGACTTTAACTACAGTTGCCTTTAACACATCTTGGGAGTTCAGTAATTCCATGATATCTATCTGTCTATAACTGATATATCGACTAGCTATATGACGTTGTTCTTACTTTAGTAAGCTTTACAACCGTGAACGCTAAAATCCCGAGGAAATCAGAAGCGCGTTGGTGTCACATTATCTTAATCACAATACTGCAATAAGGATATCTAAACGAGCCCACTGACTGCCCATTCCGTGCAATTCGTGATGTATACTCATTCTGTCGCATACGTTACGTTGGGACATGGTGTCAACAAAATGAACATGAATTTCCAATTCAAAACAGATACTCCCTTGCCTTGAATTTAGTGACAATTCAAATCACTGTTAGTCCAGTAGTCCTAATGGGTGTAATTAAATTTGATATGACATGTATGATCAATATCTGAATACGGTTCCCTTTACTGGTCGTGCCCCTATCTTAATTACTTTCTTTATACGGAATATGGGAATATGGAGGGAAAAGGGGGCATTGAAACGATTTTGCCTGTGTCATGCTTTCTTACCGATCTGCCGGTGAGAAGCAAATTTGAAAAGTAATTAGATTAATATGTAAAAAGGTAAATACGAATAAAAATAAATCAGCAAATCATCAGAAGGCTGTTTCGATACGGTTATCAGGAGTGGCGTGGTGCATTATGTTTCACTTCTGGCAAAGGTGCCCTCCCCCACCCCCACCCCCAATGAAGGAAGTTTTCCTCAAATTAAGGAATATTCTCCAAAATCAAGGAAATTTTCCCAAAATGAAGGAAAGATCCCCAAAATGAAGAACAATTTTCAAAAATGAAGGAAACTTCCCAAATATGAGGGAATTTCCCCAAAGATTTTCTGATTAGCAGCAACATCAGTAAAGTGATGGCTTTTAATTCCCCCTTCCCTCCTTCCCATCCGAGAGGTGACCCTTCCTATGCCCATGCCTACCTATATAATTTGGAGTTAGTGTACAAATATGAATTTGATGACGGTCTTATTTTCGCCATTAACTTCTTCAGCCCCCCCTCACCCCACTACGCGGTCCCTGTGTATGTATGGATTAATGATACAGTATGGAGTTTTAACACTCCGCACAAAGACACATTTTGACAGTATTCTATTTTAATGGGCCCAATGTTCATTGCGTCTTGTCGACTTTAGGCACCCTTAATGTCTCCTCTCTCGACAGGAGTGGCTTTGATTATCCAAAAATAATTCACCTCCATGAAAATTATATGGATTTGGCAAAGGCCTGAGATTCTTCTTTCTGCACTGGCTGGCTGGGATCAACAGGATCAAGGCTTAAGATTCTTTGTATTAACTGAGACATCAAATCACGTTTCAACTGTTCAATAAACAATAAAAGACTAAGAGATGTAAGTTCCGAAAGCTGCTACAGTCAGACAGTAGGCCTATAATGTTGTTTTTAATTTGCAATGACAATTTTAAATCAAAAGGGGCCTTTTTACCAGAGTGCGAACCAGAACTATCTCGAATTTCAATTGAGTATTTTTTTTATTTATTTAGATTCCCCTGATTAAAGAAAGCAGTGTCCTTGTACAATAAATCTGTTCATCTAATATTAACCAAATTGTCATCGCTTTTAAGCTATTTTTT
>JAIGNY010001081.1:0-35273 GCA_020152595.1 Chiridota heheva
AAGTTCATTAGGTATGAACTTATCATACAGGCCGGCCGGCTATTATTGAACTTTTGTTTAAGAATAGAATTAACGGTCAGTGAAATCATTAACATGCCTCCGTGTTCTTAAAGTCTAAGTAAATTAAAAGGTCTAACATTTTGAAATTTGGAAATATGTCCCACCAAAAAAGTGCTCTTTTAATTTTTGACGACTGTATATCTTTGAAAAGTCAAAATCATTTTATGTAATATTTACAATGGTAATCCTAGTAGACAACTAAATCCTCTGAAAAAAATATTTTGCTTAGGTTTAATGTTATAAATGTCTGAAGTTTGTCCTCCTTCACATATATAGGTGCTGAAAAAATGTGATTTTTTTACAAATAAAAACAAATCTATAAAAATGAATGAATATGTGGTGGTGGTGGTGTATAAATAAGTTGATGATATTTACCTCAACCTCACAGGACGATCTCATCCTCCTTACCTCCTCCATAACATCCAGGTCTGCGCTTCTTTGTTTCTTTTCTTGTTTATGGAGGACTTAACCCTTTGTATGGCTCTCACAGCAGTTTGTTCTTCAAGAGTGTCAATGATCTTCTCTACAAAGTGATAATTTGTTAAAAGTTGTATTGATCTGAGGTAGGAGTCTTGTTTCTGGCTGCCTGCCTGCCAAATCTTTCATATATGCTACCTCGTCTTGACAGCAAATGCAGATACTAACTCCTCTGATGTAACTGAGCGCCAGCTGCGAGGAGTACTGAACTGCATCCTTTGCAGTGGCAAAGCTAGAATTTTTGGGAAGGCAAAGGAAGTGAAATTTCCATAAATGTATGAGTAGCTCCCCCCCCCCTCCCTTCTTCCAAAAAGAATAATGAAAAATCAAGTACGCAAACCTAAAAGAAGTTGTGTTTAGTTACGATTGTTCTAACAAAGATTTGAATCATTTTTTCCATATTATTTTCTTTTATAGCTATGCAATATTTTCTCTTAGTATTCATCAAAGTTTCCCAAAAATAAAAGGAAATAATACAAAAATTGAAGCAAATTTCGCAAAAAGAAGCAAAATTCACATACATGAAGGATATTTTTTTAAATTAAAAGAAATTTCAAGAAATTTAATAAAAAGTTTTAAAAAATTGAATTTTTTTCCAGAAAATGAATATTGAAGAAAATTCCATGGACTGCAGTGATGGAAATTAAAGAAAACTTCTTGTTAGTTGAAGAAATTTTTCTAAAAATGTGGAAGGAAATTGCACAAAAATTGAAGCAAATTTCACAAAATTAGGGAAATTTTACAAAAAATAGAGGTAAATGCACAAAAATTGAAACAAATTTGCCAAAAATGAAGGAAATTAAACAAAAATTGAAACAAATTTCATGAAAATCAAGAAAATTGAAGCAAAAACACCAGAATTTGGTTTAAATATGGATGTTTTCAATTTCGTTATTTCAGAATTTCATATTGAGGCCTCATATTTTTGATCGGGGAGAAGTTGGGGGGGGGGAATGATACTTTCGCCTCCTAAACATTTTATCTGGAAGACGATTTCTCCTCTTGACCCCCGTGATCTGCGCATATGATGTGCACGCTAGCTAGGCCTACAACTCAATGCATTGAACATACTGTGTCATAAAATTATGTGCAAATTTTTTCTTCAAATCTTACCTGGTAATCGCATACTTCCTTAACTGCGACAGTTTGAAGGCAAGACCATTTGGAACGCTCTTTGAAAATGAAAAACATTCCCATAACAAAACAGTAATCCAGGCAGATAAGTTTGAACTTTGACACAAATTTACGTTTTCAGCTGATAATTGATCTCTTTGCGTGTGCATACAAAACATAGCTTATACATTTTTATATAACGTTTACGTATGTATGTAAAGTATGCAATGACTTACTGTCCTAAGTATGTACGTGTGTACAAACATGAAAGTAATTCTCATGCATATTGTTGTTGTTTACAATTTTCCCTGCATCTGATTGGTTGGTTAGTAAAGGGAAATTCCCTCAGCGGTTGGCTGGTTGACGTTTCCTGACATTTTACGTTCAGCTTAAGTCTGTTTGAAAAGGTCTATAAGCAAGGACATTAAAGATGATTGTTAGCCTCAGGTGGGGAGTCACAGTATATTGCAAGATAATTTGTTTGAAAGTATGGGTCCTGACATTATAGCACAGGAAAATTACACTTTGGCAAACATGCTCTCGTGACATCAAAACAATGTATCTTGTGCATTTTTCATACTGTATATGAAACCTCAAACGGGAAAAACAAAAATAGCACCGTGACTACAACTTCAAAAGTCTGCAGTTTACTGAATTGCAGTGCTCTTTACAAAATCCCAGATTGCTAAAGTGCAACTTTGATTCGATTGAAGTACAGTGCATTGTGGTTTTCAGGAATGTAATTAAATTTTTCCCAATTGGTCTTAAACTGCATGGCTAAATGAAATTCATTTGAATGGATACCGTTTCATTTTTATGTGGGCACATTACATGATAGCGCATTCTAGGCTGTTTTTATGTGTGCACATTACATGATAGCGCATCCTAGGCTGTGTGGAACTAAATCTACCTTTTCAAACCGGAAACATTACATCCAATGATATTTTTATAAAACACCTCAATACTCTTCTATTTAAGAAGCACTTCTTGGACATATAAAGCACCAAGCAAGCAAGTAGGAAACATGTCTGCCATCTTTAATAGTATCATTTCAAGTGTATGGGGTTCTTTTGAACAGAAGTATTGAAGAAACGATTTACATGCTTTTCTTTATCCATCTGTGGTGATGCAGATGCATGCTGCTCTATCTTTTCCTTTTCACATGTGCTTGTTCTTGGCACTTCATTTAGGTTTGAACTGGCAGCTAGGTCCAATTGTTCCATGCATGGTAGTAAACATTACTGTAAGCCTTCTTTAGGTTATGGCTTTGGAACTGAAGTGGGGGAAGAAAAATCTACTTCTTTAGCTTTTGTATCAATCGTATTGAGTTCCCTACTTTTAAAAAGCTGCATTGTTTTCTCTGTTACACCAAGTTTTAGTTTATAATTTGGTCTTTTGTGTATATAAATACTTCACACCCTGTAATACTTGCAACTTCCTTTGCCTTGGAAAAAAGAGTTTTTGTGCTCTTTAGTTTCTCTTTATCCACATTATCTCTGTCTGAGCTCCCATGGCATTTTCTGACAGTTGTTATTTAACCTGACAAAAGGATAAAAAGATATGGAATCTAGCAGAGATATACATGAACATTGTTGTTTGCTATTTAACTTCTCAGCAGCTGGAATGACAAGCCTCTCTTCGTGATTTTATGTCATGCACCTTTTCAAAAAAATCAAGACAACTTTCTTCAAGAACCCACACATCTCCCCTCTGTTCTGCTGTATTGTGCATGCTACTCATAAATTGTTTTTCACATAAATAATCATTAAAGGAATGTCCTTTCATATCAGCATTTGCTTTCAAAAAATTAATATCAACCTCTGTCAAAAACTTATCATATTCGGTGGTATATTCATTCAAGGTAAGTCGTATGCCCTTTAACCCATTCTTGATGGCTTATCCGAGTATTCTACTAAACCATACCACATTGTTTGGTGTTCAGATGCACTATCTAAATAACTTTCATGCACTGCTGAAGACAGGTGATGAGCCAACTGAATAGCCAGTTTCTGTTTATATTATCTTCCGGGGGGAGGAGGGGGGGGCATGTCGTACTAAAAGTGGTAGGGGTGTACATCCCACCAACTGAAAAACATACCTGCAGTATGACAGATTTTTTGGTAACTGCAGTATGAAATCATACAATTTTGATTAAATAAATAATGGGCCAAACGTTACACGCAGTAAACATATAATGCAGTTTCACTCTTGAGAAATACCCCCTGACTCGTAAACTTCCCACATGAATGTTTTAGTCATATAATTTTAAAGAATCATACATCATATGGCTCCCATACAGTATCCCTGCTGGACAGCGTGGATTGTGAGCCTTATATCTTAATTAAAAAACAATGAATATTCACGTTGGAAGAACTTTTTACCTATTTTAAGTCAAAACTATGGCATATCTCCCATTGGGCAGCGTGGTCGTGGGGATGGTAGGCCTGCTAATCTTAATTAAAGAACAATGCATATTCATGTCTGATGATAATTGTGTCAAAAGAGAATGACTTCCCTGCCAACAGTGTCAGCAGCCATGTCTATATTTCGAAGTGAACCTATATTTAATAGGCCTGGTTGGAAGTTAACCGTGACACAAAAAAAAACTAAAAAAAAAATAAATAAATAAGACAGTAAAAAACAATCCAGATCAAAAAAGAAACAATGAACACCAGATCAAATCCATGAATCAACATGATAAAAATTATGACCAAAATGGAAAAGCATAACATTCAAATAAATCAATTTTAAAACAATCAAAAATAATATCCTTGTTTAAACATGGTTAACTTTATAATTCCAAATTTACTTAATTTTTTTGTTTCCACCGTTTAATACTAGAAAAATTCAATTGGAAGTTAAGAATTTATGGATAGGAAAGATTTTTCGCGTAACACGATCATTACAACATTTACAATTGAACAATCAAATCAAAATAATAAATATTTCAGGGTGCACTGGTCAGAATATTTTGGCATGCGCAATATCGCGATTTAGGTATGTATCAAATGCTCTAAGGTTCATCTTTACGAATCTACTGTTAAAATTTGATATTTTGTGTCAGCTGCGTCAGGAACACTGCATTTAAGGACCTGTTTTTGTACCCTGTAAATTTAGGAACCAACTTAAAATCAAATTCCTCTAAAACAAGGCAAAATTGAAGAAAATTAAAAAACAAAATTGAAAAATTAAAATTAAAATACCCTGCCATCTTGAACAGGGATGCATGTTAGTGACTGTACGACGCAAATTACGTCACACCTCCAAGTGGTCAGTGTTCCGCGAAAAATCAAATGTCTGCACTCAATGCAAATTCCTTTCTAAGAGATCCCAGTCACATGATCTAATTAAAGGGGCTCTGCGGACTGACTATAGTATTAGTATTGTTTTAATGCCCCTCCCAATTTAGGCTTTCCTTTTCTTACGGAGAAATGCTTTGAAAGAAAGATAATTAAATCTTTGAAATAAAACTAAGCAGATGGTCACCTACATATAGTATTCATCTTACAATTTTTTAGATACCATAGGCCTATTCTATGCGAACAGGATTTTTAATTTTCATTAAGTTTGATTTAAACTAATTATAATTGAGATCAATCACCATTATAAGATTACAGTAATTGGAAATGGATTTATGATTACAAGTGAGAAAAAAATTCAATGGAGAACATGATTGAAGATAAAATTACATTGGATATTTTCATTGGAGATTATTTTTAATGGGTATATTGTACATCTGCACTGAGGTATAACTTAGGATGTCTGCTTCTAACTGTTTGAAATGATTTCACATATTATATGTAAGGAGGTCATCATTTTTTCATCATCTTTATTAAACTAATAGAACATTACTTTCTAGTTGACTCCCTTCTCTTCCTCTAAAACTACACAGGATAACGATGATCAAAAAAGTGTTATTTCACAATGTATTTTTATGTACAATGTATCTGACAATTGTGCATCTGGTAGAGGTAATATTGTTCTCTGTCCCTGTAACAGTCAACACCATGTTGTTCACCTGTGCAGTGGCGTCGCCATGGGGGAAATGGGGGCACGTTTTCTCTTAAATTTTGTTGGGCCCCCAGGTGCCTCCAAATAAGAATTGTCATTGTGGCCACCAATGATGGGACGTTGTTTGTGCTCCCCTAAAAATGTTCAAATATTTGTTGTGCCTCCTGCTCACAACATCCTGGCGACACCACTGCACCTGTGAATGCAACTGAGCATATGAACAGGGAGCTTCCACTCCCTGGTATCAACCATGCACAAGTTTTGTTTTTCATGTTGTAATTTTGACTCTCTGGGAGGCTCATCTCAAATCTCGGAAATTCGGTAATTTCTTGAAATGTTTCGGGATCTTGTAAGTTTGTGTGCATTTTCATTTGGTTAGTATCCAATGTGGAAAAATCAAAAAAAATGTTTTGATTAAAGTTCAGATGTTCATGGTCAGTAGTCTAGTCTTCAGCACCCAGGGAAGGGGGAAGGGCACTTCCATGTGTGAGGTATAAATACATGTGCCACCTGAGCAGTTGCCTTTTTTTTTAGAATTTTCATAGTGCAGTTAACAAAAATCCAATCTCTCATACTGCTGGTCTCAATTTTTGTGTGCATATTTTCATACTGCAGGTATCAAAATCACTTATTTTTGTACTGCAGGTATCAAAAATCAAGTATTTTTGTACTGCAGGTATCAAAACTCACTTATTTTCATACTGCAGGTATCAAATTATAAACTGTCATACTACAGTTACCAAAAAACCCCTCATACTGCAGTCCAATTTTAAAGTTCTGAGCGGCACATACCTACCACTTTAGTGTGGAAGTGCCAACCCCCCCCCCTCCCCTCACCCCAGGCTTCAGCAGTTGCCAGTTGTTGTCCTTGACCCTACAAAGTTGAAAGAAATCACTTTTTGGAGAAGAGATGAAAAAAACTTATCTGAACACTTCCTGTTGGAGTGTAGGAATTAAGGTATGTACTGCAGCCTGGCGTGTCTGTTGGTTCCTCAAAGATAGTGCTTCCCAGTTCCAAAGCATCTGTGAATGGGAATTCTGGCAGAGAGTCTGAATCAGTGTCATTCTACGGTGAAAAACAAGTATCAAAATTTGAATATTAGAATTGCACAGTATCATTACAAAGGGCAGAAGCTAATATTTATTGAACATTAATTGTACTCAAATCTGTAACTCCATGAACTGAGGCTAAATGTCAATCCATGGACAAATTCATACAAAAGCAAAAACTAAATGTTAAAGAGTATTGTGTTTACCTTTTCCATTTCACACTTTATAGATTTTGAACATATTAGTGTCAATCAATGTTAAAGAGTATTGTGTTTACCTTTTCCATTTCACACTTTATAGATTTTGAACATATTAGTGTCAATCAATGTTAAAGAGTATTGTGTTTACCTTTTCCATTTCACACTTTATAGATTTTAAACATAGTGTCAATCAAACTAAGACATTGTATTGAATTTGACAATAACAATGTCAACCAGAAATGAGACATTAACCTGTTTATAATGTAATTTTCTTCATGAACCTTGTTCAGGCAGAATATGTATAACTCCTTTTAGAATAATAGTGATAAACAGATTTGAAGGACATTATCTGCCAGTTTTAAAGGGCATATATGGGAGTGGTGACAGTAGACCATACCCTCGGTGTGGTATGCAACCTATTTGTTGTAATTGTAGGAATACCCTCATGAATTAATTATAGGCTAGGTTAGCAGTTTTGAGATAAAATATAGGTATTCTACCTAAACAAATTTTACCACACATTATAATTGCAGTATTAGCTGATTCTTGAAACTGAATCTTATACTGAAAGATATCCCCTAAGCCAACCCACACCTTGCCACCTCTGTTGTAAACAAAAAATAAGTTGCAATATTAACCCTTACTCTACCACGCGGCGATATTATCGCCTTTATGGGTGCCCCGTCTTTGGCCCCGCCTCCCGAGCGCATTTTCAAAACAGTGCTGGTAAAGTAAGGGTTAATCAACCCGCGACATATGCGCCAACCCGAAAATATAGGCAGCATGATCCCGGTGGGCGGCCCAGCGGGTCCCGAAAGCGGAAGGGGCCCGACTTTTCTGCCTGGAAGACAGAGGACCCTTCAATAATCACGCCTTGATTAACCCTTACTCTACCACGCGGCGATATTATCGCCGTTTTGGGTGCCCCGTCTTTGGCCTCGCCTCCTGAGCGCATTTTCAAAACAGTGCTGGTAGAGTAAGGGTTAAACAACCTGACTCTTTGTGGTTTCAACTCTAAACAATATTGTGTTATTATCTGCCATAAAAACATGGACATCAGCTAGCATTGGGCTAATTATATGTTATACAGTAACTGTAATAGTGCTTTTCATACGAAGATCACTAATCACAATCTGGATGAAATTACTGTTTAACATTCTGAAGAAAAAATATCAGTTTCTCAATAACAATATAAGATATAAATAATGTATATTCAGTGCATAAACTGTCAACAGCTCATCAAGAGTTCTTTTAAAGAAGAATAAATTATTTTATTTATACATAGCATAGCATAACGAGGTTTAACATCCCGAAAGCATCCAGTGCTGGGCATTATATCGAGACGGCCGCGGCCTTTGATAACCAGTTGTGAACTCACTGGTTGCAGACCCACTGGGATTCGAACCCGGGGGGAAGTGTGGATAAGAGGACAAAGCACTATAACCACTACAAGTAGGTCATGTAACCATTAGAACTGAAGTATTTACCATCTGCCAATTGTCCCAGTAAACAGGAACTCGTCCAAAAGGTCACTCAATTTTGCAATCTGCGCAGCTGCAAGCCACTTATTTGGATGGCTTGCAGCTGCAAGCCACTCATTTGGATGGCTTGCAGCTGCAAGCCACTCATTTGCAAGCCACTCATTTGGATGGCTTGTAGCTGCAAGCCACTCATTTGGATGGCTTGCAGCTGCAAAGAATGCAAAATTGGGTGACCTTTGCAAAGATTCGGTAGAGTTCTGGTTTGTTGGGACAATTCGCAGACGGCGAATACACCATACCAGGATAGAAATTCAATGCAAATACATAATTTAATGACAAAACTCACTTCTCTCTCTGATGACAAGAGATACATTTTGGTTTTGCTGCTCCTTTCTCTGGTCTGTTCTTCCATACAGAAGCCAAATTCAGTTACCTCATTTGCACGAAAATCTGCTATTTTAAAGTCCAATTTTGACTCATGGCCAATGGCTGATTTTCCAGCAGAAAGAGGAGACTCTTTATTTTAGTTAACATTTCTTTATGAGTGATTATAATCTTGCACTGCATTATACGGCATCCTCCTCCAAGTTGAGACCTCACTTGTGAATATCCCTGTTATTTCTTATCAAAGTGTAGCCATCTCACTCTGAGATGCAGCTTAACGTTTTTGTCCCGAACTTTCTGTTTTATCTGCAAAATCAAGGCAAACATATCTTTTACAGCAACTTGAACAATTACAGATAGGGCTTCAACCTGCTATTGTTACTAATAAATTGATTTAAACCAAAATATTGTTAACCATCCCAGCTAAAAAAACAACTGACACTAGTTTAAAGTTTCAATTGGTCTCAACTACTTCCAAATGGATCTAATCGATTTAAGTGAATTTCTCAGTTATATTCCAAAACAATTTGGTTACCATATGTTTCCAACTGATTTCCAGTAGCTATTGGTCTAAATTTATGATAGGAAAAATTTGTTACCAACTATTTTTTTTTTTTTTTTCGAATCCAGGGAAAAGAAAGGCACATTTTTTTACCCTAATTATACATGTATACATTATCCCAATATTTTTCTGTAGATCATCCCCTCTACAAACTTTCTTGAATTTCTGAGTAAATGCTTTCTGAGCTGTGTAATAAGGATAGCTTGGGGATGAAAAATTCCAACCATTTATGTAGCCAAAGAATAAAATTCTTGCTCCCAATTCGCCTTGAAACATTTCACTTAATATATGATTTTAGCACTGGGCCTCAAATGGGGAATTGGGAATGGTTCCACTTAATAGTCTGATCCTTGCTGTATGCTTCCATGCCCACAATACAAAATAATTGTACCAGCTGTTCTTTCTTTAAGTCCTGGCAGAGATGGGGGAAAGGGTCTATAAACAGTCCTCTACATATCAGCATACTTTTCCACATGTCTAGTAACCCCACTGCAAGAATTTTGACTTGCATTCAAAATGTTGTCAAATAGAAAAGTGTTGTTTAAATGCCCAAAAAGGCCAACAAATTCAGTTAAATTGCAAAAACAGTTGACAAAATTCTTAGAGTTGGTTAAGTATCCATAAGGGTCCTTTATTCTTGAGAAGGAGGGAGGGGGGGGAGGTTATGTCCTGTGTTCCAGTTCTCAAAAGTTTGGGGGACACTTGAAAGAACTTGCATCATAGAAAGAATCAGAAAATTATCAAAAGAGTATGTTTCTCATACAGTACATTACACCATCCACTGTTGTTGTCACAAGGGAGCATGAAGGAACATGCCCCCAATACATGGAAAGCCAAAATGTTGCATCATTATTTTTCTGGGATTAGCTTAAGACTTTGAAATAAACAAAATTGATGTGCAATTTTACTTTTTTACCAGGAATATCCCCCTACTAATTCTCATGAGCTTCTCCCCCTGCACTCCAATGAGCCCTTAAGCAGGCCCCTGTACCTCACATAAGCTCATTTGGGCAAAATATATCCAGTGCCAGTAGACCAAACAGATGAACAAGAGGGGAAAGTTACCTAAGCATCCCACCCCCTCCCCCCCACACACACCCATGCACACACTACACTAGCTAAAACCTGATTTTGTGGTGAACTAACCAAAGTAATGATGAATATATCATGAAAAATACTTACCTCCCATCTTTTTCATCTTGCCCTTGATATTTGCCACTAATTGAGACAGCTTGTTTCTTCACTGTTGCTCGTTAAAGAGAAAATAATGTAAAACATACACTTAAAGATTACATTAAAAACTTGATAACTTTCACATGTCTAAGATCATACCAAATATTCTGTTTCACATTTTTCCGGCAAGATGTATGTACCTGTATATGTTACTATAATTCCCACCACTCAAAAGATTAAAGAAGCAATTATGATGCAAACAGTGTGAAACAAGTTTTTGAATTACTACATAATCTTGGAAAAAAAGCTTTTGTTTTATTGTGTGTCCATATTCCTTATTTTATGCTAAACCTCCATTAAATTGTTATTTGAATTTGAAGCTCATAATATCAACAGTCTCAGATTAAGAGCCAGCTTACATTCATGATTCCATCACATGATCTGCAATTCAGTTTTAATGGCAATTAAACTTGTTGCAAAAACAATTTTCAGAATAATAGATTAACTTAACAAAGTTGGGCTAAGCTTTTTTTGCCAATCAGCATGTTATTAAGCCATGACCCTTAGCAAGTAGAAAATGGTTGGTGATTCACATACTTTTACTTTTTTCACTGAGTGTACATTTCATTTGAACTGTTAAACAGGCACAGATGTTTCCATGAAAAGTAAATAAGACTTGATGTGCATTAAATAGATATTTGTAAATAACTGGTAGAGGACATTAAAAGAAATAAGATTGGGTGGAAATCTATGTTGATGTTATACTCCTACAAGAAGTTATTACAATTTAAAGATTTTCTTGAAGCACAAAAATGACTGATCTACTGTTGTGCTGAGTCAGATCATTCTTCTGTTCTTACGATATGCAACAAGTAGAAGGAGCCCAAATCTCATTTTAAATGCAATTTTTTTTGTTGAGTGAAGGATAGTAGGCCTATTTGCAATATCTTTATGGATGATGTTAAGCATGAAAACACTAACTATTTTTACTTCATCATGCAAAATAATTCTGAAGCATTGAAACAATGATGATCAAATTTAAATAGAATTAGTAGCTAAGCTCCATGATTGAATACAAAAGAAGTTTAAAGCTCCTTGACTGTGTGATGTCATCGAAATGTCTCGGTACAACAGTAACCTTAACATGTTGAAAATAATCTTTCAAATGCAATGGCTTCTTGTAGGATTAAGATACAAAAATGGGGTTTTCAAAAATCTATTTCTTATTTTCTTTAATTGTCTTCGACCAAATATACAAAAATGGCTGTCAGAATGTATGACCAAAAAAAATCCCTAAAGTCTTCTGTATAAAATCTAGAGCAACATTTTATCAAAAAGGAAGGATGTATATGTCCAGGCCAATCCCGGCCAAAGGAAGGATTTATATGTCTGGGCAAATCCTGGCCAAAGGAAGGATTTATATGTCCGGGCCAATCCCGGCCAAAGGAAGGATTTATATGTCTGGGCAAATCCTGGCCAAAGGAAGGATTTATATGTCCAGGCCAATCCCGGCCAAAGGAAGGATTTATATGTCTGGGCAAATCCTGGCCAAAGGAAGGATTTATATGTCGGGCCAATCCCGCCAAAGGAAGGATTTATATGTCTGGGCAAATCCTGGCCAAAGGAAGGATTTATATGTCCGGGCCAATCCCGGCCAAAGGAAGGATTTATATGTCTGGGCAAATCCTGGCCAAAGGAAGGATTTATATGTCCGGGCCAATCCCGGCCAAAGGAAGGATTTATATGTCTGGGCAAATCCTGGCCAAGTGCCATGCAAGCTCAGTTTATATAATAAGGAACATATGGTAAAAAAAGCTAAACACATCCCAGCCATCCATATGGCTTATAGGGCTGGTGCTTATCTGCGGTTTCCATGGCGCAAGCAGATAGGAGTTTTCTCCACTTGGGACAGGATGCTGGTCCATCGCAGGTTAGCTTCCCAGCATCCCTGGTACTCATTATACAGCTGAGTTGACTGAAGCAAGTAAAGTTTAGTGTCTTGCTTTAAAGACACAACTTTGCAGATAGTCCTGGCTGAAATTCGATTTGATCAATGCCGAGTGTCATGCAAGCTCAGTTTGTATAATAAGGAACAGATGGTAAAGAAACTATTAACAAATCATATTTCAACTCAGTGCATGTAAAGACATGAATGTTGTCACTTATATCTGATTTTAATAGCACTGTATGGCAAAATACCTCCGGAATTTATTCGTGCATGTTATTGAAATTCTGATTTTCACAGATTTTGTGTCTATTATAATTATTACCAAAGAATTTCTCAGCAGAGTATGAATATACCTAATCTGTGTTGCTTTTAATGAAAAACCCGAAATAAATACAAATTTTGTTGTATCTAATTCAACCACTGATGGTATAGTGAAAATTATATATTACAATTTTTTTAAAGAATGCATGATTCAAAGATTGTAGAATTACATGATGTAAGGTGCATGTACTGTATTTGGTTTTCATTGTTTTGGAATGTCTCTTCTTTTTTTTTAACTTCTCATTCCATAGTATGACACACAAACTTTTCCTTACATATATACCACTGATCTTTGGACCCAGGCTTCACATCAGGTGCTGGTAACTGTGTAGTTACACTGTATATTGCTCTGTTACTGAAATACATATAAAAGAAATGCATACAGCTTTAGACCTTGTTTTGATACTAAACGTTTTCAAGTCAAAGCAATATTACATTAAACTACCAACATATACCACAAACTTTTCTTACCATTGTCACTGTTGTTATCTGAAGAAGCAGTTCCCACATGTTCTTTGTCTGGTTCTAATGAGAATTAATGGACAAAAACAATATCAGCTACATGATAAGGTAAAATGTACAGTAATAGAATTGAACATTAAAGTTATTTTTGTCAGCATCAATTCCTTTAATACATCAAATTACTCTGAAGTAGGTACTAATACATAACAATCTATATTTATAATACACCAAAATTTCTCACACTAGATATTACCTATGATACCTATATTTCCTGGACGAAAGGCTAGTAGCCTAAGATTCCAGACCTAAAAGTGTCAAGTATTTCATGACTCTCGGGCTTGTGGTGAAAGCAAAAAAAAAGCCTGATTACACCGATGCTTATCCAGCCTGTTCTTAAACACATTTATATTTCATGCTTTCACGACCTCGTTTGGTAAATTATTCCATAACTTGGAAATCAGGTTGAGAAAAAGTTATGTGGAAACACTGATAGATAAATGTGATTGAATTTTTTCCCTTTTTTTAGAACCTTGATCTTGTTCTAGTATTATTGTGGATAGTTGATAAGTTAGCAACTCTTGAATCATACGTATGTGAGCCCATTCTTATATACTTCAATCAAATCACGTTGTCATATAATCCCCCCGATTAGGGCATGAACAAATGCGCATTTAAAAACGTGTCACAAAGAAAAAGTCAATGGCCTACAACACTTGTCCACAAAATTTTGGTCACAAAATTATTTCGATACTAAAACTTTATTTATTAATCTAAAAATATGATAAAGCAGTAGTCGAACTTGTACTGGTGTTCCGCAAAGAACACATTTTCAAGTCTTTCATAAAATCAGGTGACTACGTGATTTGGGCATGAAGATTTGTTGGGTTACTTAAGGTTGGCAATTTCAATTTGGAAAGCCTTTCTGAATATGGCAGATTTATGTAAATATGGGATAAGTTTTGGTGGCTCTCCTTTGAACATTTTCAATCAACTCAATGTCTTTTTTCTTCTGAAAGTT
Source organism: Chiridota heheva (assembly GCA_020152595.1). Lineage (NCBI taxonomy): Eukaryota > Metazoa > Echinodermata > Holothuroidea > Apodida > Chiridotidae > Chiridota > Chiridota heheva. The sequence continues at coordinate 14,261 of JAIGNY010001081.1, forward strand.
CCTGATGAGGTCTTATAAATTTATCTCAATTGAAAAGATTTCTTGAAACTAATCTTTGTAATTTACCCAACAAATTCAATGTTCTTGCAGTCTGTATTTTATAGTTCCCAATTTTACATTTTATACTTTTACTGTTGTTTTTACATTTGTCAATTTTTTCTAGTCTTACTAATTTTATTACTGTCTTTGATTTTTTACCTTAATTTTTTAACTTAAGGATTGGAAATCATAAACTCCTTGCAAGTTTCTATCCATCCATTCCTTGCTTTTCCTTCATACAACTTTTAAACCATTGCATTTAAAAAAAACCATTCTGTATATGTTACATTTTAATCGTTATTTCAAATATCTGTAGTTATTCATATTTTTACTTTCTGTACATATGGTTACATTGAATTGTTCTTTTATTTAAGGATGCACCAGATCCCAATTTTTGGATCTGGCCGGAACCGGATTTGGCCGGATCTTAGATAAAATCCGGCCCAACAGGATTCTCCCCGTTGGCAAAAAAGATATGAACAAAATAAAGTTATGAAAATTAAGGGAGAATATCTTAGGTGGAGTATAATTTGTTAGAAGGTGTTAAGTTCCTGTTAGAGATTAAATAGGACAATGGAGTGGTGTATAACCTGATAACCACGTTATCTAATAAACATCAATGATAACTGCAACTGGATTCGGAGGATAACCTTACATTTTTTACGGGGTCTAACCACTCAATTGCGAAGACATCTTCACACTGCACTTAATAAAGCAAAAAAGTGAGAGAGTTCAAATTTATTAAGGGGGAACACGGGTGAAGAAAACCACATTTTTGACTTGATTGGGTAATTCAGTCAAAGACAGACAGTAAAGGATCTTACACCTTCACCCCTGGCCCACATACAAAGAACAATACTGATTGTAAATAAAACTGTTGTATACAAAGTGGTATGAAGTTCTCACAATCTATTTCATAAAAGTACTGTATAATGAGGAGCTTATTTTCAGGGTAGTGAGGAATCATGGCCATATTACCTTAACTGCAACCTGCCTCTTTCCATAAATAATGCCACATGTTACTCACTAAATCACCAAAACATTCTTAGTAATTAATGTCTTACATGACTGCTCAAAGTGACTGAAAAGTGAAGTTGTTACTTACTATGTATACATATATACCATCACATTATTATAAACTTGTTCAAGGAAGGCTAATCTTTCTGCTTCTTTGAGAGGCTGTAACTTTTCATCAAAAGCGGCTTTCATCAAAAGCGGCAGGTATTGTTGGGAGCTTTTAGAGATGCCAGTTTGGTGTTGCCATGGATGAGGACTTCACCTGCTCAGATTGTTTTGATGATGTTGGTGTGCAGGGTGGATCCAAGCAGCTGTCGATGATGGTGTATTATCGATTCAAGGCACCTGTTGATGATGATTTATTATCAGCTTCAATGGACTAAAAAGGTCTGAAAGAAGATGTCAAGTATTATCAAGATTAAAACACTGAAAAACTAGTCTTCTCTTCAATGCTGTCTTCTCTATCTGAAGCTGGGATGCTTTCATCACAAGTTTATCTTTTGTCAGCAGTGGATTTTTTGTTTTGTTCAATTATTTTTTCTCTCTCTTATTTCTTCTGACAAATCTGTTTCATCCTCTTTGTCTGTAAAATTTGCAAACACCACACTAGATGCCTTCTCCTTGCAGATGAAACTGCAGGTGATATTAGAAGCTCACATTTTACATGTATAATTAAACATCTCTGTAATTAACTGTCCAGAACTATTCCTCAAGCCTTCTTTCTGTCTTACCTATTTTCTATAACATTTAAATCCTAGGTTTCCAATGCAAATAACAGTTTGCTAAATTCGCAACTGCTTCACACTCAAGGTCCAGTTTTATGTTCAATAGCAATTCTTTCAAAAATTGTTCAAAAACATCATCAATCAATCAATTCATTAACAAAATCATGGCTACATATTTGCAAATTATTTCAAAATTGTCAGGGGAAAAATGTATGATTCCTCCTTATTTGATGTCTTTTAGGATTGTAACAGTTTAAATTTAATCATGCTTACATTGTTTAAGATAGAAAATACTTCTATTAGTAAATAAGATGCATTATATTATTAAGGCCAATGTAACAATTTAACTTCTTCAAATTTTTAGGAGCTGTTTTTAGTGAAAAAACAAACAAAAGCGTTTAGGACTACATATAGATATGAAAACCTACCATCAATATGGTGGAATTAATTTTTCTTTTGAATAAGGGTGGTAAAATCCATAAGTATGCTTAGCCCTATGGAGCTTAAGCAATCCAGAAAATATTTTAAGTTCTGTACAATTGTTGTGAGCTCAACCAGCAGAAAGAAGGGAAATCAAACCAGGTAGGGGAACAGGTCTAGCCCAGTAGTATGTAATACTTACTATGCTTCTAGTGATAGAGATCCAATGGTGGTACTGGATGCCATACTCAAAGCTACTAATACACTAATATCTGTTTTATTACCTCTGCCAATGAAGTTTGACGGTGGCTAGGTTTTCTCCTCTGTTTATCCATTTGTCTGTTTATCTGCGTGCAGTCAAGATATCCAAAACTTATTGTTCGATTTTAATTAAATTTGTTGTGTGGTTTTATTACTGCATATGGAAGAAGTGATTAGAATTTGAGACATATTGAGACAGGGGAAGGGGCCAAATGAAAGGGGTGGGGACATTTTAGGGTGAGTTTGTCTGTCATTAGAATTGTCTCAAGAACTGATGGTTGGATTTTGATTAAACTTGATGTGTAATTTTGCTATTTTTTAAGGAACAAGTGATTTAAATTTGGGACTGGTACAATGAGAGGGCAGAAAATGAGGGGCGGGGATATTGAGGGTAAGGTCTATCAAGACAGTTGAACTTTCCAATGGAATGTGGTGAACATTGAATTCATACAATGAAAAGATATCCAAACAATCAATTTTCTGGACTCAAAGAAACTTAAATCAAGCAACCGAGATAAAGATTGTAATGGATATGGGGAATGAATGGAATCTGAAATTATTCTAGACTTATTGGAATTGCAATGGAGGTGGAGTTATGCGCTCTATAGAGTGCTATGATTCTAGTTATTTATGTGATCGTTATTTTCATTGAAAAACAGATAGGCCCTAGTACATACAAATCATTTGTATGATAGGCCCAAACAAGACATAGTGCATATTAAAAAGCATTAGGATAATAAAGATATGCTTTATCCTAAATAGTTATGACCAAGAAAGAAAATTGCACATAATGTTATTTAAATAACTAAGCCATATTTGACATGAAACAAAACAATTTTATTCTCCAAAATTGAAATTAAATCTTAAGTTTAAGTTTGATTCATACAGTTTCTAGATTTGTCCATAGATAATCACTTGCCTGCTTGGGCCTTATTCATCAATTACAAATCTAAGTAGTAACACCTGATGTTTATGAGAAGAGTTCTCATCACCAAGAAGATGACTAAAAAACTGAAAAACATTTGCTTAAAAAAAAAAAAAAAAAAAAATGGCTTTCATCAGAATGCGTTAGGTGCTGACATACTTTAGCTTAGCAAGGTTTAAACGTCCCGAAAGCATCCAGTGCTGGACATTATATCAAGGCGACCATGGTCTATGATAACCAGTTGTAAACTCACTGGTTGCAGACCCATCGGGATACGAACCCGGGATGTGCAGGTGAGAGAACAAAGCACTAACCACTACACCACGGAGATAGATATGAGAAACATCTAGTAGGACATTAAGCCTAGTGTGTATTAATAAAATGATCAGGAGAAAAGTTCCAAATTTGAAGGGTTTTTTGGTCTTTTGGTTATTTCTTTATGAATGAACTAGATGCGTTGGTTTATATATAGGGCAATATGTAGCCAGAGGCTGCGTGTCCATGATAAACGACAGTAAATTTTCAATCTCACAGAACATGGAAGAGATGGTTGTGGCACCTGTGGGATCAGTGCGAAGGACAAAAATTGTGATTTAAGATAGAGGAGTGTGGATAGCTTGCCGTCTATTTTGATCAAGGATTTTGATAAAGGATGTTTTATTGCATACAATTTGGCAGTCATATATATTCAGTGCAAACCAGCAACTAGTACATTTAGTGGACATATCAATACAGCCATGGCCTTTGATAACCAGTTGTGAACTCACTGGTTGCAGACCCACCGGGATTCGAACCCGGGGCGTGCGGATCAGAGGACAAAGCACTAACCACTACACCACGGAGGTCTGTATGGTTTGGCCCTGGAAGATCTACAGTGCCTCAGATACTTGCCTTGAGAAGGATTATATCATCTCACTTGATTGAGTCACCAAAGATGTTGCCATTTAAGCAGGGGTTCTCCAAGGAGATACCTTGGCTCCCTTCTTATTTTTTATAGTCTTAGACTATGTTCTAAGGAAGGCTCTGGAAAGCAATGAAGAGGGTCTTGGTATCACACTAAAGCCAAGGAGAAGCAGGAGAATAGGTCTGCAAACAGTAACAGACCTAAATTTTACAGATGACATTGCTCTTCTTGTTTACAACCTTAAGGATGTGGAAGAGCTGTTACATCTAGTAGAAGTTGGAGAAAGGAAAGCTGGTTTAAAGATGGCAGGACACAACGTCAGGAGAGAAAATGAAACTGCCCTGAAGTCTTATGTGGCAACCTAAGAATAGAAAGAGAGCTAGAGGGCAATCAAGGTAAGACAATATCAAACTCCTTGCAGAAGATGCAGTTTAAATGGGCAAGATATCAAGAACTGCATGCTGGACAGAGGGGTATGGAAGGCCATCACAAAACTTCATAAGCAAGCAGCAAGCAAGCAATTCTTCATCCACCTAGTCATACTTGATACATAGAATATTGAATAATGTATATGGTGCTGCAGCCATTGACCTATCTGTTGTTGATTGAGGTAGGATTTAGCTTAGGACCCAGACTGTTAGAGTACTTGTGAGTAATGTGGCAGCTGGGCCTGCCCCTTAAACTGCTGCTGAACAGTACACCAGTCTGGTAGTACAGATAGTTATTAGCTTTTAGGCCATCAGCTGCAGATAGGTCGCTGTTCACTGTCTTTTCTTGCCTTGTGGCTGAACAATGTTTTAGGGAGTAAATTAGTGGAGCCCAACCAGTGTTAGCAAATTTTGATGTAAATTGAGTTCTTAAAATATGCGGTTTTACCTGTTTAACCAACCAACTATTGCGGAAATAAAGAGTACAGGACAATTGCCCTCTTAAGTTGAACAAAAATGGAGCAAGAAAATCCTGTCTCCAAGTCATGAAACTGAGCCAAAGTGCTTCAAAATCAGAAAATCTTATTTCAACTTAACATTCTGAGCATGCATACATACCCTATAAATGTCTAAAGAGGATTGCAGTCAATGTTACCACTGTGTAAAGGGTATTAGTAATATACATTGTATACATGTAGCTTTAAGATTAGGATGTTTGTTCTAGTTACTTAGATTAGTTACATAAATGATAGATACCTTTTCCTTTTCTTTTCCCCCCTATCTTTGGTTACTTTTACTCAAATTATTGCAGTATATAATTTTGATCAAAAATCTGACTATGCTCTACTGTGAGTGTTCTTGTGTGAGGATACCTTCCAATTTCCTCTCAGTCACATACCTCAAATCTTTCAGTGTTAACAAGTTCTTTGTTTCTTGTGAGTCACAGAGGAAGTTATATTCATTTTTAATTTTTACTTGGGATGAACTGTAAGCATTTTGTCCCACTCAAAAACATTCTGGAATATGCCCATAGAAGGACTGATGTCATGTGCTACACCACACCCTGGCCATGTAATTGTTGCTCTTTGACCAATAGGACAATGCCGCCAGAATATGCTCATGCATATTTGTACAGGAAGTTTGTTTCCCTCCCAGCATTTCTGCCTCCACATGGCATGGGCTGCCTCCACATGGCATGGGCTGCATCCACATGGAGAGAACAAAACACAGATGGTCAAGATCTGTTGGACATGGTATTATACTTAACAGTATTTAATGTAGAACATTTGAGTTATTTTGATCTATGGAGAATATCTTGCTTATTGTGACTTATGGAGGATATTTGACTTATTTTGTCAGTTAAAGAATAATCTACCCTCTGATTGAGAAATTATTAATTGAATCAATGTGTAATTCACTCAGTTTGGAGCCTTGAATTTACTTTTGTACAGGGACAAATCTGTTCTGTTTTGGGTAAAATCTTGAGACTCTTTAATCATTAAGATTTGATATGGACAGTTAAAAGTCAATATTTTTCAGTGTTGCGAGACAACTAAAATTTGTTCATGTCAGATGTGGATTGCAGAAACTTTCTGGACTGACTCATAGTATTTGTGATATCACGCAAGGACCCTCTGCCAACATCTTGATTCAGCAGGAAACAATTCTTCTCGTCATGTCACTGCACAAACTGATTCCAGGATCTCCGGAACATTCAATAATAATATTGTATAATATTGGATCGATCCATGGACTAAACTGTTTTTCTTCTTCTTTCTTGTGTAAAACAAGAAGTGACTCTAGTGTAATATTTTCAATTCATGGACCCTAGTGTTTTTGTTGTTGTTGAGGACCTTAAGTTTAATGCTACTGTAGAACCCTTCTGGAATATATTGGATTTATTGTACAGTATCCTAAGAACTCCTGAATATGTGAGTATAAATTAATTTGGACCCCCTGTAAACTTAAAGCAACCCTTCAGCTTTTATTTATATTTTGTAAAGTGGTCTATTGGCTCAGAGATAATTGAGGTCTACAACATGTGTGTAAATCATAACTGACCGTTTATACTTGTTTTCCTCCTGTTTGTGTTTTGTCTCTCTAGTTTAGTCTCAATACTTACTAGGAGAGCGCCCCTATTTTCGTTAAGTGCATTTTTGGTTATTTGTGTTGCTCAGTGGTTTACATCTGTGTTTGAGAAAATGGAAGACCCAAATAATTGCAGACCATTCAAAGGACTATGTGTCGTGAGAGTGTCTATGTGCTATAGAGTATACATGATTTTAATAGCAGATACATGATGGTTAATACTGGATCTACCAGGTAATTTAAAAGAGTGAAGGTGTCATCCATTTATTTGCAATCTTATGGAATTTCAGGTCAGTTTGTTTGAGATAGGCTGTGAAAACATACAAAATAATCTCAGCTAGAATGCTTAATTTCAAGTTTTTGTCATTTCAGTGGGCACATTTTACTGCAGGTGTTTCTAAGAAAGAGCAAGGTTAACCTTTTTTTGACAAGGTGAACCACATGAACTCAACTCAGCATGTGTACTCTGCTCCTCTACTCTGCTCTTGGTCATGCAAGCAGAGATGTTTGCTTTATGATGAACACAAGGACATAATACATGGTTTGGACTGCAGCCAAAGGAGAAGCCATTTAAACACTAAGTACAGAATTCTCTCTTGTTAGTGGAACAGGAGAGTTCACCACAAATGGTCAACTTTGGCATCCACTGGGAATCAACTAACACACCCATCTACTAATAGAGCAACGACACCCACTTGGATTCAGTGCAAACCAGCAATTGATACATACAGTGCAAACCAGCAACTAGTTACATTCAGTGCAAACCAGCAATTAGTACATTTAGTGCTAAGCAGCAACTGGTAAAATCAGTGCAAACCAACAACTAGTACTTTGAGTGCAAACCAGCAACTAGTACATTCAGTGCAAACCAGCAACTAGTACATTCAGTGCAAACCAGCAACTAGTACATTCAGTGCTAACCAGCAACTAGTACATTTAGTGCTAACCAGCACATCCGTAGCACCCACTATGGTTCAATTAACACCCAACTGCTATTAGAGCAATGCCACAGACTTATATTCAAAGCAAACTAGCAACTAGCACCTATTAGTCTGCCTCATGTTGCCTTTGAATCCTCCTTGTAAGTGTCTTGTTTGAACCTTGTTTAGGTTCGCATCTCCAAGGACTGTCCTCTTCTATTGTTTAGATTTTGAATGTGACACTTGTTGCAGTTCAAAAACATGAGGAAAGTTTATCCAATGTTATGGCACCTTTTAAGACAACAAAATGCACAGAACTACCCTTTCCTACGCCTAGTATGTGAATAAAATGAAATCGACGCATGAAACACTTAAACATTCTTAATCTTCTTCACTAAATCAGAAATGTGTTTGCTGATGTAATATTTGCTGGTATTGGGTTGTCGCAAGTATACAGTTCATCTGCTAGTGGATTGTTTCGGGAGTACCATATTACCACGGCTTACCCATGGGTGGATTTGGCCTAGGGAATGGGGAAGTGAAAAATAGGTGGGGGCAAAACCACAAAATCATGCTAAGATGCAAAATATTACCATACAAATCATACAAATTCTTTTTAAAACGTGTATGGGGTGTGGTTAGTGCCCCTTTGCCCCCTAAAATCCTGCCTATGGACCTACTACATGCAATTAGAATTGCAATAGTTATGTATTGAAAGTGTTTTGTTTGACAATTTTGGGGAAAACAGTTGTAGCTACCTTGTGATAAGCTTCCAAAGCTAATTTGATTCAATCATACGGCTGTAATGATGGATGAGCGAAACCCTGAATTTTGAATTCACTGTCGTACTTTCTTTTTAATATGTCTCATGTCTGGAAGACAGCATAATTTTAAAGGATCTTAACGTATGCAGTGATCGTACAGATGAAGTTCAGATCCAGGTCATGAAGAGGTTCAAAATATATATGGTATAGATTTTATTTACAACAATTTCTGTGGTGGAAAAAAAAAAAAACAGAAAAATACTGACATCATGAAATAAGAATAATAAAACGAGTACATTTAAAAGTGCACAATCATATGGGGCAAATCTAAAATTTTAACAAAACTCCAGTCAAGATATACAATGAGCTTCCATAAACGTTTTAACATTGCTTCTTATCTGCAGGTGTTAATTGCAGTGTGTACAGAGCTGTCTTTTACATAGTTAGAATTCTTTTTCTCCTGAAAAAAACCTACAGTTGACTATAAATTTTTGGTAGTTTTGTATAGTGGTTATATATATTTTGATCATTCAGATAACCAAGATTGGCCTACTTAGTTTTTTTTATTAATGAAGATGAAATTTGTATATGAAATGATAAGTTCGATTTTGTGTGTGAGTAGAGAACATTGTGTTTTGAGCCCAGGCGGTCATGCCAAATTCTTAAAAAACATAAATTACATGTATTACTTATGTAGGTGACTGATGAAGTAAAAGTCTTTATATCTGGCCAGCGTCTTGATCGAATACTTTGGAGAATTCATATTTCAAAAGCAATTACCAATGCCAAGAGGACTTATTATATATTATATTTTCAGAGGGAAAAAAAGAAGCTTTTCAAATCCTGACCGGATTCCCCCTCAGCTGTTAAACTTTCCCTCAAGTGACTTCTTCTCTTGCTAAAACTGAATTAAAACAGTCCTAGTCTTAGGACTTCACTAACTGGCTTGGAATTGTTATAAGCAAGTGACATAAAACAGACATATACTTTAAAAGGAGGAGAAAGGAACTTGGCAAACAAGTGGAATGAATAAAGTATGTGCTGCATCTGGACATTTAGGAAATGAGATAAGGTTGATATTTGCTAGTTGGTACTTTTAGCCAATAAAGGATGAATAGGATTACATGGTGTATGGTAATAAATAACAGATTTTAAAGTTTACAGAATAACTGTACTAGGATTAAAAGTGTAGGGTTGTTTTGGCTTGTAGGATGAAATTTCAAGGTTTGGGTTTCTAGGGAGTGTTTATTTTTGTTTTGAAGATGTCACTTTCAAGTTTCCACGGTTATATTTCATATTAAAGATTCTAATGTAGAGATTAACTTTTGCTTACGTATTATATAATATGGTATAGGCATTTAGGGTTAGGTGTTGTAGGTATAGTATGTTTTGAATTGTTTTCATTTTTATGATGACTGAAATAAGACTAAGCTTATCTCATCTGATTATCAGAAAGTGGATTGATGGGTAAAAGGCATCTTCATTCATTGTTCATATCCCCAACAATTAAGATATTCTCTATATTTTCACAAAATTTCCAAATGTATTATTTGATATATTAAGAAGGTATATTCCTTTAGTACAGTCTTTGGTTTGACCTCCCAAGATTGCTCCAAAGTATACTTTTAAATGGTGGTAATTATCTAGGTTAAAAAAAAAAAAAAAAAAAAAAAAATAAAATAATCAGTAACATAAAAACCCCCTATAAAGTACTAAAAAGAAATGAACTACTACTCCTTACATTCTTTCATGTGGCGAGTTGGTGTCATTCAATGGGACAACCTGAAATCTTCCCAAAAGCATTTCCTCAGTTATCATTGCAGTTAATCCATCCCATTTGTAGTTTGCTTTTATGGCCTTAAGTAATTTTTCATTTCAATGATTCATTTGTATTCAACTCTTTGTCTAATGAAGGGGACTCCCTCGTTATTCTTGGTTCTGTCCTTGTTTCTCTTGAGTTCTTGTGCCACATTCAGGTGGACCAGGCTTCTGGGCCTTGCTTGTTGATCATTGTTGTCTTTTTTTCCGTTAAAATGTGTACTTCTTTTACTCTACCTTTTTATGTATTGTTTTACAGGGACTCATGTTAGATTATAGCTGAACTGAGTTACCCCTTGTAATTGCTGAAGTATTTAAAATAAAAAAAACTAATTTGTGTAAGTCTTTACAAAACTTTATTATGGCTATTCTGTCTCCTGGGGTTGGTATGAATGCAGCCAAGTCTGCTTACACCATGTACTGGATAACACGCAGCCAAGTCTGCTTATACCATGTAGTGGATAACACCATGGAGTTAACTCCATGATAACACACAGCCAAGTTTGCTTACATCATGTACTGGATAACACTCATCAAGTTCAACTGAGGGACTCAAATGTTTATTGTTTCGTAATGATAAAATAGTTAACAATAATAGTAGATAGTGATGTTGATGTTCATATTCATGGTGTGATGGTAAAAAACAAATCAAAGGAAAAAGAAAAAAATCAAATTAAACCATTATTAGAATCTTGTATACAAGTAATAGGCTAAACATCATACTGCTGAAAATTAAAGGTTGTAAAATCTTTAATGTGTGTGTGATGGGACCTTTCATTATATCTTGTTGGATTCCTTAAGTTAGGCTAAAATGATACAATTTAATGGCCTTTATTAAATACAATGCTTAAGTGACATAAAACAAATATTGGCTGGATGTTAATAGCTATGTAGCTATGTTTCAACAAACAGTTACATGCATGCATGCACCAAATCCTTAGAAGTCTGTCTTAAGTCACCTGAAAAGTTATCATGTCCAGTATATCATTCCTAATGCTCTCAGTTGTGTAAAAGGCATTACTATTTCTATATTCCTTGACCACACACCAAGAACTGACAAGGTTTTTTGGGGGAGTTATGGCTTCAAAACGTGTAATTTTGACTAATTAAGGTATCTTGTTTCAAGGTACCTCTGCATGCATGAGGACAATATTCACTCTTGCTGACCAGACACTCAAGTACTGATGTAACTATCCACTAGCCAGTAGACTGATAAATAATCCTTGGCTTGCTTGAAAGATCTTTTGACTGTTTTAACATTACAGGATTGGTTTAGTGGTCAGATATCTTGGTTAATGGAGGGAAAAAAGACAATTATAAAAAAAGGTAGTTAATAAATTATTATGGTATTAAGTTCAGATCAATAGAGAAGTTGTTGGAGGTTTAATCTGGCAGTGGTATGCCTTTTTTTTTTCTCTTTGAATCAAGTTCCATACCTTTGATTCAATCTGGACAATTGTCCTGGATGAGAGGCACTCATGTTTTTCACAGACTGCTTGACACATTTTGGTATTTGGTGGATGGCCTGACCTCATACATATCAGCATCTGCTCATCATTCAGTATTACACTTTCTTCCACATCTGTCTTTCCACGCATTTACGTTTTCCCCCCTTTCTTAATGGTTGGGTGTGCAGAGATTCTGTGTTTGTTTGGTTTGATTTGTTGGTTTCTTCAATGATTTCAAACTCATCTGTGACTTCCCCATGTGTGTCTTCTGTGTCTGTAATATTGTTGTTAACTTCTATGCTGGCATCTATTTCCTCCAAGGATTTGCCAGCACACTTGCACAACTCACCACTTTCAGCTGCAACAAGCAACCTACTTACTTTTGTCAGAAAAAAGTAATTCTTGGGGCAGTCTGTAATACTCTTTGTTTACATCAGTACTGTGCCCAAGGTGGTTAGCTACTTAGTTCCAGTTCTTCTGAAGTCGGACTTAGCATCTGCGTCAGTGTTACCAGGTGCTTCCTTAGATTGGTAGCTGTCGGACTCTTGGGTTGCCTTGCGCCACACTCTTGTGCAAACCTGTTTGTGCAGTCATGTCCTCTGATAGGTTCAGTAGAGCCTGCATTTGGGCAAGCAAAAATTTATGGATTTTGCTTGTCTACTCCTATTTGATTACATGAGTCCACTAGCATTTTCACACTCATCTTCATATTTGGTGTCATTAACACCGGGACACCACGTCCACGCTTGCCACAAGTCATAATTAGGGAGTCTCTTTGCAGCTGCCTTCTCTCATTTAATATTTCATCATGATGGGCAACCTGTGTGAAAGTTTGTTTCTGGAAGTCATCAACATGAAGAAATTGCGTCTCTTCAGGGCGTCGCCTATTAAAGAGGATGAGTTGTGCCAGGGTGATTTCAGCAAGTTTGCTGCACAAAGATGGTGTCATGCCAGTTTCATCAATAGATTTCTTTGCTTTCTTCCCAGCTTCAATTACATAGGTGTTCAGCTTCAACTAATGTCAATGGTATGGCATTTTTGTTTTGCAGCTTGGATAGGCTTTGAGATCAAACCTGGCCATATTAATTTGAATAGCCTTTCAAAGTCTTTCACTTTCTTTTCTTGTCCTTTATCAGAATTTACAATAGCATAGCTTATCATGTTTTCAGCCAGTTTGCTCAAATTATGTCCAAGCTTCTTTAAAAGTAAGGGCGTACCAAACTCAAATGAGTTTTCGTCATTACTGGAGCAGCGCTTAACCCCCTGTATGACATCCATAGCATTTAGGGTTTATTAGACCCTTACTTGGTTTGATATCCGGATAAATTTGTTGGGTGGACTTTACAAGATGAGCGAGCTGAGCTGCCTTTAGTCTTTGAGAGATATAGTGGCTTTCATTTATCAGGTAACCAGCATCATTTATACACTGCTCACCAAACATACACAGTGTTTTGTCTTGCCTAATAAGTAAGGTGATTTCATCTGCAGCCACATTTGCAAGTAAGCTCTGCAAACAAAATGGGACATAATTTTATTCAGTTTCAATACTTTTCATTTCATAGTCATGGTGAAGAATTCAAGTTTTGATGGGCTTCTACAAAGATTATATGTAATAAAAGTTGAAATTAAATGGGGTTTTCCTTTTGGTGACATCTGCATAACTTTTTTGTATGCATTCAGAATATAAGATGATGTCTTATCAGTTACCAATATCCCAAACATTCATTTCCAGTGCAGATATAGAGCTATTACTTGCACCCAACAATAATCTTACTGATTTTTGTTAAAGATTTTCCAAAGCTTGAGGTGCCTTTGCATTTAACTAAAGTGGGATATATGATAGTTATGTGTTACCACATTTCTGCCTATGTAAGATATCCCAAATTCAATTAAAACTGCTTTTATATCTTAAAACACATCTTTCTACAGTGTTTATTGTATTTCTAAGGCAATGAAATCAACGCCTCATGAATTTGCACAAAAAGGTGTTTCAGCTTTCCCATTGGTAACCTAAAATAGATAGGGAAACTTCCCTTACAGAAAAACTAGCTTGTGGTAAGCGCGCGACAAGCCAACATTTTAAACTTGCGCAAGCTTGCATGAGCATGCCGCAGCTTGCCGCACGCTCATAAATAAAATAATTGTAAGATTTAAGAGCCAGTTATGCCAAATCAGCAATTGCTTTTGCAAGCAAGTCTACACCGATACTCCTGTCCCACACTCAATTTTACCAACAATTAGTGATGAGTTTGCTTTTGTCCCAAATTGCTACTAATATATAATTCTAGGCTTCCTGTCCCACAAGTTACTTTAAGATATCATACTTATCATAAGCTTGTACACACAATTAATTATATTACATCTGTCCCACAATTACTAGTAACATTAGAAATCTCAGGTCTATCAGTTAAATCTGCCCAACATTAACTTATAACATTTCATATCATAGCTGTATCTATTACATCTGCCCACAATAACAAGTTACATTCAATATTTAGCCTTACTACATTTGTCCCACAATTACTAGTAACATTGGTCATTGAAATATCCTATTTAGACTTGAACCAGATAGCGCCCCCATCCGCATTTGTCTTTTACAAGCAAATCTACACTGATACTACTGTCCCGAATAACAAGTAACATTAGAAATTTAGTCTTAATACATTTGTCCCACAATTACTAGTAACATTGGTCATTAGATATTTGTTCTGTATCTGTTAAATCTCCCTCGCGAAATTGTTGGAGCAGATTTGGGCCATACATTGAGCCTAACATTGAGAACCCAATTCGGGGCCGAATAATGCTCAAATGTCAGGGCTTAATTCAGAGGCTAAATGTTTTAATGAGCACGACATTTGGGCATGACATCCAAACACAACATGAGGCCGATTTTTGAACACGACATGAACCCGACATTTTATTGTCGGGGCTTAATGCAGAGGCTAAATATTTAATTGAGCATGACATGAGCCCGACACTGCATGAGCCCGTATCAGGCTGACATTGAGGCTAAATATTGAAATGAGCACGACATGAGGCTGACGCTGGATCAAAACACAAGCATGAAATGAACAGGAGGCTGACCGTCAATGTGGAGCAGGACATGGAAAGACACTGTTGCACTCTCTGGAAGGTTCTAAAATGAGACAAAAACAAAATTAAATTTTCAAAAGTTAACTGTATATTTAAAGTTCTGATCATACAAAAAGACGATAGTAAAGTTTGTGAAAATGACCTTTAAAATCTATCATATCAAAACACTTATCACGAAATACAAAATGCATAAAAAGATAATGGAGACTTATACTGAGGGAGTCTTTTTGGTTGTTGAAGAAACCAGTTAGGTTTTGTGGTTCCGATGCTGATTGATTTCCAAGTTCTGTATTAACTGTCATGTCATTGCGTATCATGAAATATTTGTTCCATGATATTTATTCATAAGCCACTCAAATTCTTCCCCAATTTTTTTTTATTAAAACACAGCATTACAGAGAATGATCTTGAACTTGCAGAACAAATTTTGCAACAATTTTGTGCTAGCTCTGGGACACTTCATAAAGAACGATACATGGGACTCAATGTCCATCTGTTGCTTCATTTAGTAGACGGAGTGCGTGACATATGGGGCCTCTTTATACTCAATTATGTTTTTTATTTTGAAAATGCAAATGGCTTTTTGTTAAAATTATTCAATGGAATGCAACCTCTTGTTGATAAGCAAACTATCAATGCAATTGCATATATTCAGAAAATTCCAATTTTATATAACACTTACATTACACCTTTTAAATGAATCAGTATTGTATACAACACCTTTTTCAGATGAATCAGTATCGTATACACAAATTCAGTTACCCCCAGACCTGTGCGCTCAAAGAATGAAGTGAAAATGTATTCTTACTTGGAGCTTCTTATTGTAATGCTTTATCTGGCTATAAACGATTTGCCCCTCAGAACTATCTTCAGTGTAATTCAACTTCTAGATTTACATGTGGCAATTGGTTAAAAGTATTGGTATATGGGCAGCTTTATAATAGGATGTTAAATAGAAATAACTCTACTGTTGCTTATATGCATAACAACTCTGTCCTTTTCGCCATAATTGACATCGTCCTGGTTCATGATAAAGTATTGGCAGTAGCAAAACCTCTTATATGTGAAAAGTACATTACATCAGATCACATAAATGCAGTTAGAGCCAAAAGGTTGTGGTATTTGATATTGAGCAAATTGTTAGTTTTTGTATTTATATCAAATGTGAAGAAGGCAGAAGTTAGGTATGTGAATTTCCAAATTTGATAGAAAACCACTAGCACACAGACAAATCTTTCTTGTTTGGCTACACCAGAAACTAAGTTTCTTATAAAGTCAGACTGACAAACCATGATAGATTCCTGATGGTATCGCATCAACCAACAACTACTTTTTATTTCCAGATCTGCACAATTTCACCCGGGCATACAAAACTTGGTCCGTGAAAGCCCTGTTTATTGCTAGTTCGTTAAATACATACAGGCCATGCTTTAGCCAAAAAGTTTTTATGTAGTCTGCAAAGAAAAAAAATGACCCAGTTATTGAAAAAGATTTTCACTAGTCAACATACTTTCTAACCAGAATGCAAAATTGTGTCAAGGTTGCGATGTCATGAAAAGAATTCTGCAGTTAGAAATGTATCTTTTTCCCCAAAGGCAAATACTTCAAAACAAAAGGCCAACTATTCAAACACAAAGGTGGGCTGTGCGCTTAGACAAAAGGCTTTTACGCAGTCTGCAAAGAGAAAAAAAACATTGAAAAATAATTTTACTAAGCAACATATTTTCTAACCAGAATGCAAAGTTGGTGTCAGTGGGGAAGGGGAGGGGGGGGGGAAGGAGGAAATTTTCCCCTGGAAAGAAAAATATCCCACCTTTTTCTCAAAATTTCTTTAGGTTTTGCTCAAAATATAGTTCGTCCTCAAAATATCAGATTTTTTCCTCAAATTTTTTGAAGCATTTCATAAAAATTGCCCAAATTTTACCTCAAAATATCCATTTTCCCAAACTTTCTGAAGTATTCCCTCAAAATATCCAACTTTTTTTCCTCAAAGTTTCTGAAGGCTTTGCTCAAAATATCTGAAGTTTTTCCTCAAAATATCCAACTTTTTCTCAAAATTTATGAAATATTTGCTGAAATTTTAAGTTTTTTTTCCAAATAGCTGACTTTCTCAATACTTTAGACAGTTTTGCTAAAAATATTCGCGGTTGTTCCTCAAATTATTCGAATTTTCCTCAAGTTTTGCCTCAAAAGTATACTACCATTTCCACAAAATTTCCCAAGTATGAAAATTCTTGGATGTTTTTCTACAAAATCGACTTTGTCAATATTTTCAAAGGTTTTACTCAAAACACTCAGATTTGCCTGGAAGTATCCAACTTTTTCCTCAAAATATCTGACAGTTTCCTAAAATTTCCTAAAATTTCCTCAAAATATCAAACTTTTTCCAGAAAGTTTGTGAAGGTTTTGCTCAAAATATTTGAAGTTTTTCCTCAAAATATCAATAGTTCCATTCATGAAATTGAAAACAATACAGGTCATAAGGTTGTTGGGATACATAATGTACTGTGTGTCTTCAAGTCTTTTTACCGTAATTTATTTGCCTCACGTAATGTTAGTCAAGCTATCTTAAATCGCTGCTTTATCACCGTCCCAACCTCAAAGGTTTTGTCCACGGAACAAATGATGTGAGGGATGTGATGTCATGGATGTGAGGGTCTTTTATCCATTGAGGAATGAACCAAAGCTATTTTTTCTATGGCATTAAAGGCAGTGAGTTTTACTGTAAATTCTAGAATTTATAGGTCCTACTGTACCAGATTTCTTATACTTTGCTTTCTTTTCTGTACATATGTCTTACAATCAGGGAAGGGGTATTATTTCACTTGATCCAAAGCCAGATAAAGACAATCTCAAACTAGGCAACAGGAGACCGATTTCACTATTACATGGAGATTATAAGATCGTGGTGAAATGCATGGCCCAAGGTATGGTTAATGTTATTGACACTATTATTGATTATGATCAGACAGGTTTCATAAAAGGTCGTTATATTGGGGAGAATATTCGTTGATTCTTGATACTATTGACTATGCATATGATAATATTATAGCTTTTTTTTTCTTTTCATCGATTTTGAAAAAGCCTTTGATAGTTTAAATGGTGGTTCATCGATAATGCATTATATCACTGCATTATATCAAGTTTGGTTGTGAATAAGAAAATGGATAAAGATACTTTATTCCAGTTCTTCTGCGTGTGTTATGAACAATGGGTTTTTTCCAGGTTTTTTTACCTGCAAGTCAACACGTCATGTTTATAGTTACCTTTTGCAGTATTCTTTTGTAATGCCTAAATCTGAATAAGTGGGAGCAGGAGATTGTGAATAAACCTGCGGATTGGATTTTTTTTTTTAAACTTCTATTTTGTGCCGTGGTAAATCTTTAGTATTTACAATTTCGTTTCTTACACAGAAACATTGGTGTTAACGCTTATTTACATAAGATTAATTTGAGTAGCTCTCCAGTTTGTACATTTTGTGGAGTTGAGAGTGAAACAGTTGACTATTTATTCTGGAGGTGCGCCTATGTTCAAAATTTTGGATCAATGCTTGTAATCTATGCCTTAAGATTAACTTTGATATTTGCCGCTCATATGTTTTGTTCGGATACACCACTAAGGTGTACCACCCGCTCAATTTCTTTTTACTGCATGCTAAATACTTTATCTTTTGTTGTAAGATAAATAAAACTAAAGCCGATGCCACTGTTTTTTCACGTAAGTTTAATTTCCTTCTATCGGTTGAAAAGTTAATTACAATGAACAAACCTGAGCAACCCAACCCATTCAAGTTATTTTAAGAGACATTTGCATTCCCTCGCCCTTAAGGCCTTTTTGTTGGTTGTTTTAGGGGAAGGGGTGGGGGTCTATTCTCTTTTGTCCTAGGTTGTGTAGTTAACACATTGACCTCTGCATCCCTTGACCAATAAGGTCTTGGGTTGCAGGGTGGTTTCCCCTTTTTTTGTCCTTACCTACCATGTAAAAAGCAAAATTGATTAGGGGTCAAAATATTATTATAATTAATACGATGAATTGTTTTTGCTTTCTTCATGTTTTTAACTGGATTTCAAATCAATTTAGATATAATGTTGCCTGTATCTGTCAATATACTTTTAACAGTTTAATTTCAGTTGGAAGTAGAGATACAGTAAAACTATAATGGTAAAACCAAGGCTCATACAGTCATAGGTGGCTATAAAAGGTTTTACTTGGGAGGGGCAAACATGATTGTGTGGTAGGGGCAAAATATTAACACATGTAATTCGAGCATGTTTGTATTAAAGAAACACACAGTGATTGGCAAATCTTTTGGAGAATTCTCCCCCCCCCTTCACCCCAACCCTGCGACCACTGACCTACAGTATGGCAAGCCGCCCATGCCAAGGATGAGCTCATAACATAGCTTCAAAAACAACTCGCATTAGAATTATTGTTCATACAGGCCATTATCATTGCCAATTAAATGGATGCTTGATGATATTCTTTGATGTATTATTTCAGAGGCATAGCCAAAGTGTGGGGGGGGGGGGACTCACCATCTTTGTGGTTGTCAGCAAATTGAATATGCTTGTCAGCAAAGAGGAAAAGGGAAAAGACAAAGAAGAAAAGGGAAAGAAAAAAAAAAAGAGAAAAGGAAAGCAAATAAAAAGGGGGAAAAATTAGAAGAAAGCCACGTTTTCAGCCTGATGAATAAACGAAGTATCGGTAGGTAACAGTACATTGTATTTTACGACAAGATATAAGATTTTTTGACAAACAGTCGATTACTTTATTGTGTCACTGCAATTCTAAACATCGCATAAGAAGAATAAATACCGACAAAATTCTGAATCGTTTTTCTTCCAAGACATTTCCTTCTGAACTGATATCCAGCAGGGGCGTATCCAAGGGTTTGTGTGTGTGTGTGTGTGTGTGTGGGAGAAAGGAGGGGAAGGGGGGGGGGGGAGTCTGCAAATTTGGCAGCCTTGATAACAATTTATCAGCAAATCATTGCCTGTTGGCAAATAAAAGTTTGCACTACCCCCATTACCTCCTCACTCCACCCCTGTATTAATTGTTTTAGGGACAGGGCAGGTAGCTCTCCCCAACATGTAAAATACAAAAACAACAACAAACAATTTTTGCTGAATACAATTATAACTATAAACATAATAATTATAACTTGCAGTCCAGAGCCTAAATTTTGAATGCACAAAATTCCCTACTTATTTTGTTCATGGTGCTTTTGGAATAATTATTCACCATCCACATCACCAGCCCCCAATTTTTAACACACTAATGTTATAATTTTAATGGGTCATCTTTATTACCCCCCCTCCCCCCCAAGGTTTGGGGCAACTTACCCTGCCCCTGGTGGCACTCCTTAGTTTTGTACAATATGGTACACAATTTTCATGAATCTGTGATCAGTGAGTGCTTAGCCTGTTTCAGAAAAGATAATTATAGGAATAAGATTATGTAAATTTATTGGCTGTGTGTGGCTGTGGAGAGGGAGGGGGATCTTTGGAAAATACTTTTCCCTCTCCTTTTTGAAACATCTTCCTATGCCACTTAAAAATTCTACCCTATCTCCCTTTTCATGACACACAAATGATCAAGTATTAGATGTATAGCTCACCGAGTTTTGGATTGACAATGTAACATGTCAAATGGGCAAGAAATCATCCTTTTGTAGTCTAAAAAAGAAAATTACCAATAACTTAATCACTAATTAAAATTATGAATATGTGATTATAAGTTTTGTTTTTTGCACACTTATCAACAACACTTGCCATTTTGTTCCATGTAATTTGTATCAAATTTTATGGCATTCCTGATATTTTTCCCACTTGGTAAAACAGGTAAAACGCCAAGTGGACATCAATTCAATAATAGGCTGCTCAACTTGGGAAAACAACCTTTAAATGAAATTTTGCTCAATCGGCGGATCAGATTGCAAAGTTTTTTTTCTTCTCCATCTTCTTTATTATCACTGCGTTGTCTTGTTGCAACATACCTTACAGCATCATTTATATACAGTAAATACATTTTTCAAAACAAAAATAATCGTCTTTTGATTATCATAAAACGATTGATAACAGTCAGCAACAAATAAAACAAAAAACATCATAACAAAAAGCAGATGGTTTGAAACATCAGATAGCACAAAGTATAAAAACAAGCA
>JAIGNY010001082.1:0-32761 GCA_020152595.1 Chiridota heheva
AAGCATCCGATGGAAATGGGATTGCAGTTAAATGCACCTGTTTGATCGCAAAAATATGCTGAATATCCATATCTCTACACCCACTACATATTCAACACCTCTACTTTCCACAGGTAGCCATGTAATTTTAATTTGACGTCACTAAATCTGAATATTCAGTACCAAAACTGACTGATAATTCTAGGTAGCTCAAAACTGCATCTTCGGAGTTACTGCAAAACGACTTCCGGGTCAGCTGTAAATGTTTAATCAACTTGGGATAACGGCGGTATAGCGAGGTCAGATCTCCGACTGTAAGATGTTTAAATAATAAATCTTATATTCACTTTGTACATAGTCCTTAACTATATTACATATACTAGTATTGCTTGATATATACATAACAATAATGTACCAAACTATTCATGTTACATAATACCTCTACGTATTGTTATATTTTCACTTCACTTAATTGCTTTACTACATACCGTGTGTTTTCTTTAATTTATTTATTTATGAAAACTAAGTTTATTAGTATGATACTCTTAAATTGCTTTACTCTAACAAACTTTCAACACCATAATAAAATCATTTACCCTCTTAGACCACTGAAGAAATCTTTAATCACCCCACTAATATTTTCAATAAATTTTCTATTCACTTTGTACATAGTCCTTGGTTCCATAACGTATTGTTTGATATGTACATCATAATTGTATACCAAACTATTCATGTTACAAAAGAACCTTACATATTGTTATATTTTTTATTTCACTTAATTGCTTTACTAGATGCCGTGTGTCTTCTTTAATTTCTTTGTTCATGATTATTAAGTCAGAAGTGGTGTGCATGATAATCTTTTAATTCATATTGATTTAACAAACTGCCAACACCATAATACAATTCGTTACCTAAATCGATCTGACAACAAGTCTTTTTAAATATAATTTCAGTAAGGGTTATATACACCTACCTATTGTTCTTTCCGAATGACAGGTGTTCATCATATAAGATAGCGTGTTAATGCAAAATACTTTTATTTGACCATCAACCTCCAAACTTTAACCTTTGTGCTTGAATATCTAAAAGGATTAACTGATTACGTTCACTCCATATGGTACCACTTGTCATTGTGGTTCATATTGGCGCTGTAGATTTTGAGTAATACCTGACACTAAATTTTGTACACGCACATACAATTTAAGACACCCATACGCACGCACCCACGCACACATACCAGCATAACTTCCTCATGGATGGATGGACACAATCCCCACCATTGTTACAAAGCTTATACCATTTCATGGGATCTTCACATGAGATCCCTATTTCACCCCGCACTACCCTCTGGTATCAAATGGGTAGTGCAGAGGTCTGTGAACGAAGGCTATTTATGTAAAGCAGAAACCAAAAGGTAGTGTGGTTTTGATGTCTTATTCTTAGAAGGTGTGCAGGTGGTATGATATTTTATGGTCCCCTATTAAATGATACTCCTTACATTATAATCAACATCCAAGGATATTGAGATCTGCTTAATTTCATTTTGTTAATCTTTAAAACCATAAATCAAAGTGACAAGCAAAACTGTCAATTGACAAGAGTGCCCATCCTTCAGTTCGGTTACCGTCGGTACCGTCCATCGGGGGACTCAATAAGTCCCCGATCGGGAGACTCAATCATACGTACTAAGCTTACAGTGATCATATTGAAGTCGCTATTTTTATTGTGAAGTTGCAGTCATAGAAGCTTATTAGTCGTTTTATTGAAAGTTTGTGACAAAGTTTACTTTATTTATCTTCAATTTCGCGAATTCATAATAACAACTTCGTTACCATCACGCAGTTATTGCTAAATAATTTTCACAAATCCTCAAGTTATTTTTCATAATTTTAGAAAACCTTGTAAAATCGCGACTGCCTAACGGTAACACATAATAAGAATTCATGATTTTTCTTCAAATTTCTCGAAAACCGTACGGTGAATTTTAAAAGCGCACGGGTGTAAAGATCATATGATTATTTCAAAACGTGGAGAAAAATTTGAACCCTTCACAGTGGTTGAGTTCGCCGCGCTCGAACTTTTTTTACTCTTATGTTATTCCTATACAAACTTTGAATTTAAATAGATGCATTGTAGGATAATTCTGTAAGGATCCCTCAATCGATAGAACAAAACTGCTCTCCTGATCGGGGTATGAACTGTACTCTTTTAAATGGAAAGTGCCACCAATTACTGTCCAAAAACGCACATGAAATTGATTTTCTACTCTATCCGCTTCCCCGAGTTCCTTCCGACACCTCTGGTGCTTTAGGTCTCATAACAAATATATTGCAGTGCCATTATTAGAGGGTAGACCCAAATCGATTTTGCCCAGGACCTGTAAGGTTTACTTATGCTTCAAGGCATTCCAAAACCTTTTGATGCGCTATTACTAATGAAACTTGTATTCCTTTCCTAACAAGCCAAGCCTACCCTAATGTAACTCCCCACCAACAAAAACATTCTTATACCCACCCCAAAAAAAAAAAAAAAAACATATTTTGAGCTACTAAATTATTTATGTTCTAGCATCACAACGATATTAAAGCTCCTGATTGCATTTCCCCACAAATTAACACCAAACATGTATTTCTTTTCTAACAACCGCAGCCTACTCAAATTAACAACACACCAACAAAAAAGCAGACTTAACCACTCCCAAAATATGTCGAGCAACTATATCATTGATGTTCTACTTTCTTATCTCTCTCAAAAACAATTTGTATTATTAGTATGTTAGTGGTAAACTTGATCCCCATGAAACTTTTCTGAAGGAGATCTTGTCCAATTTTAGCATGCGTAGTGACGGCATATCCCTTTTTAATATCCCTGAAATGTTCAACTTCCTGTGGCATAAATTAGACCTCCTGAAAATATTTCAATTGGGGTTCACATTTTCGGCTGGCGTAGTCAGGTAGTGAGACGTAATTAGTTCTGTGCTTCTTGATGGCAATGATAATAGTTTTTGTTTCTGTACAACTGTAGTTGTCCACTAAACCCACTTGACCAGTTCCACTCATCCTGTTTAGTTAGTAAACTTTTAGGAAGCTCGATCGAATGCATATATCAGCTTTTTCTTCAGTAACAGGAGTTTTAATCCGTCTATTTACTAAATGACTGAAAAAAGCTCCTACCATTGTGTCTCTCATAAACTGAATTTATTACATGTCAAGTAAGTCATGCAGTGTATTATTACTGACTAAATAAACCTTGTGTCACTTAGCTGTATTCTCTACTGACATAGTATATGCTTTTTATTCCGTTCTCAAGGTACGTCTGTCATGCAAATGTATTATTTTTGAAGATGTCCATAAGATATTGAAGATAATTAAAGATATTGCCCAGCTTGGTATCTTTGCTGCTGAACTACGTTGCATGCCGTCTTAGCTTTTGACAACATGGATCTTTTTTATAACAACTACATTTGTATTAATAAATTCTTGTGTCTTTTTGAAATGGAGGTATTTATCCAACTACACGAAACTACCGCCAGGACCACCAGGGTTATCTTGTGGAAATCGGAAATCTTGTTGATTCAATTCGTGCTAAAAACATTGTGGATATGATTATGATTTGATTGTAAAGGCCCTGCACCATCCTCAGATGCAAGGACGGGAACCCTTTATGACTGTAATAAAGGCTTACGTACCTGGAACAGGTTATGAGGTAATGAGATCAGTTGAAAAGTTGGAATTGAAAAAGAAACTCGGCAAAATATGTTCCTTCAGACATATGAGATTTTAGGCTACAATTTTGGACAAAACTGTTGGAACAGTTCAGCGTTATGAGAACTCCATATAATAATGGTATGTTTTTAAATATTTTTCCGAGAATTGTCACTGTTTCCCCCTTCCCCTTCCTTCCCGCCTTCCCTCTTTTTAATGCAGGGTTTACTTGTTTTCTGTTTTAACGTCATTTCCAAAAAAATAAAACATTAACAATTGTAAACATTAAATGGGAAGGGAAAGAGTAGGGGAGGGGGAGGGGGGGTAAACTATTGAAGCATGGAAGAAGATACTGGCGGCGTCAATGAAATCATAATAATGTGCGTAACATTCTAAAATATTAATTACAAATGAAAGAATAGTGATTGAAGAAGCAATGTACAGCATTTATGATTTCTAAATCATAACTTACAATAGACTGTTAGACTGCAGTTAGTAAGTAATATGCCTAGTGTATTTTAGTCCAGGAAGTACCACATATACTCGGTACTTGCAATTCCCTGGTAAAGATCTTCACAGCTATTTTCAGACCATATTTGTTTTTATTTCCACAATTCTTAAATATTTGCAATATATACATTAGGAAGAAGGGATAATTAGTCCGACGGAGAGCTTTACAAGCATATCTTAAAAAAAAATTAAATGGATGCCCATATTATGATATATGAAGATGATATAAACATGATTTTTCATATAATGATATATGAAGATGATATAAACATGATTTTTCATATAATGATATATGAAGATGATATAAAGGATAATTTTCCATATTATGATATAGGAAATTTTTCCATATGAATGAAGAATATATGTGTTTTGTTTAATAACCATGTGGATACAAGGGCGTCACTAAGTTCCGACGACTGAAGGAGGACTGACGTTTCATCCGACAAAATCTATGATTTTCCTGACAGAAATTTTCAATTTCCTGATGCCAAATGGGAAATTGAAAAAATGAACAATTATTTGGTAAAAAATGGTGAAATTTGCCCAAAATTTCCCGCAAATGAAGCTAATTTGCCGAAAATTGAAGCAAATTTCACGCAAAATAAAAAATAGTGTCCGAAAATTAAAGGCCAGATGTCGTCTCTAACGTACGAAGATAAATATAATTCAATTTGTGTTTTGATTGGTCCAAACAGTGGTACAAAGGGCACTTACATTGATAGGCCAATCAGTATCGTTTTGGAATAAAATGTACGCCGCCACATTTTAATCACGATCATAGATGGCCTTGAACAATGCTTCCCGAAGGAAATTTTCTAGAAATTTAAGAGTATTTCCCAAAAATTGAAGAAAAGTCAGCAGCAACGTTTCATGGAAATATAATCTAAACCAGTGCAATTTTACTGATTGCAACCAGAGAATTTGTTGGGGTCTGGTACAAAACTTACAATTTTTTTTTACCCCCAAAACAGATTTTTTTACCCAAGAGTTCTAGTCCACACTTAAAGATTTTTGGCCCATGCATTTCAATATTCCACCCTTCAGACCATGGGACGTGCTCTCGATACGCCACTGGCAAGCAGATCACCATCCAAGATCATTGCTTTATAAAGGTAGCGTGTGTAATTGTGTAACGTTGTGTAAATCTATACAGACAAAATGGATAATGGATTAAGGGTTGATAGCCATATAAGCTCCAAAAGCTTAAGCCTAAGGCCCAGGGACCCCTGGGTCGAAGACCCCTACCCCAGGGGTAGGGGTAAAAAATATAATGCATGCTCTAAAATCTTTGAAAAAGTTAAGTAAAAAGTGTAAATGAAACTCATAGGATAATGAGATCGGGGTTTTCAGTAAAAGTCATAAGAAGTCATAATTCATGAAAATGTACATACTGCAGCCTAAGTCCCATAAAAGCTTATTCCGCACCTGCTTCATACTACATGTACTATGGATAAAATGCCGCCATCCGCGAAACAGGAATCGAGTGTGACTAAAGGACGGACTTCAAATGCAAAATTTAAGAGTTTTGATCCAAAATTGAACTTAAGGTGTTTGATCCAAAAAATGAGAAATTCTAGTTCAAACTGAGCCTTCAAGTTCTGGTCCGAAACTAACAATAATTCAGTCGATACAAATACAAAATTCCAACATCTCTGTTTTCTATGATTCATTTGATATTTCACTTAATTATACTATTGGCTTTGATATTAAACAAATGGGGACACAATATTTTTAAGAGTGGGGGAGGGATGTAAGTCCTTAGACACGCCACTGCTCTTGTTCTTGAATAGTGTTTGAAAATAGGTTGGTAATATAATGTGATGAACCGATAAACACAGACAGACAATCCTCAAATAGTAGTAATGTATCAAATTTAAGATTAACATTCTTCAGTTCTACGCTGTTAAAAAAATGATGAGAGTGAGCTTGATAATTGCCATTTAAAATAACGAACAATTCGCTTTTGAAGAGGCGATGAGCTTTTCTAAGTGTCTAGGGTAGAATAAGCAGAATTTTACCGTATCAATATGTTATAATTAAGAATCGGAGTGATTATGAAATAAAACAAAGTATTATTAGGGAGAAATGGCTGACAGGCTGAGGCAACTTTTAATACATAATTTTGGGCCAAAACTTGAAACGTGCTCTTTCCACTTTAATTTATTGTTAATATGAATCCCGATGAAATTTGTACTTGTGGATGAATTCACTTTTGATCTGTATTTTTGTTGTTAAATTGAATAAGTGTTATTATCTCTACATTTAAGAATACGTTAATTGCCTTGAACCAAGAACACATTTTAGACAAATCTGACGAGATTCTTTCGGGAATATAAACACTTCAGGAGATCTCCAAAAAGTTGAGATCTCCTAACTTTTTGGAAATGACTGTTTTATGTTCTAACTAACCATGGAGCTATTAACTAAGATTAACGCAATTTCCCTTTAATCTTCATGTAAAGATACCTAGAGGCCTAGTAAGTGGTCTCCTTCATTTTAGTCACTTGACTGCAAGTAATCAAAGGTCAGGATTTTCCGCCCCGAATTGCTTGAAATCTAAGCGGTGAAATTTCTTGAAGCAACATTTTTTTTGCTTATTTACCTTTAAAGTAACTGAATATTCATACCACACGCGGTACCGAAGCCTCGAACAAAATTCCCAATCGTTTTAAGTTTGACCCACACACTAAGTCAATGGGGAGCATAGAGGAATTGTGGGTAATATCGCGTAATGGCGACTTCCACAGTTTTCTATCTCCAACTTCTTGGAGATATTTTATATCCTACTTTTTGGAGATCTCCCGGACTGATAAATAGCTGTGCCATCAGCACAAAGAAGGTAATTGAATTTGCTAGAATATCTTTTAATGAATAACATAACATAACGTAACTACAATGACGAGCAGCTAAATTGGGTTAGTCACCTACAAACGATCTTATATGCCACAGAAAGAGGTTTAAGATGTAATAGTCTTTAAGATACATCACAGCTTCTGTAGTGTCTTATAGTAATGTTTGAAGAATTTTTGAAATATACAAAATAATCCATCTCGAAATCTATTGTATATTTTCTTCATAAATCATCACTCATTTCTCCCGCTAAATTTGGGTGAGGAAGGATCAAACCTGTTGGCTATATTCAACTTCTCCTATTCAATAACGTTGGTAAAGGATTGAAAACTTAGAGACATCTTACTGCCAGTAAATGTAATGCCAGCATAACGTATTAAAAACAAATGCAAAAGACAATTTCATTATAAGATAAAAGGCTCTCATAAAAGATTTGCGCCCTTACATCAGCGATGTACAGTTTTTGCACATGTAAGAAAATCGAACATTTCAAGGCCACCGAAAATTTACACATCATTGCCCCCCACACGCCATACAGATAGTGTGCGATTATACTGCGATATACTGCGATACACTGTACGTACGTGGTTTATTTCGGGAATGGTTTAAGCGGACAGAGCGTGTACATTATTTAAGAAATATTTAGTAAGAATCCTGCAGGTAGCAATGTCTTAGATGTCGGGGCACAATATTGGCATGTGTTTGTTTTGTCAGAGATGGATAGGGGATGGTGAACATATCTCATGATAATGACAATATAATCTGTCTTCAACATCTTTAGCAAACAATCAATATTTATTATGGCCTTTATATTTTTAATAAAAATAGCTGAGAACCACTAAAAATTAAACTCATTTGATCTCATTACCGTTTGTCATAACGAAAACACTATCCTAGTATTATTTTGATTTTTAGATAAACTTTATTACGAACTACATGGTTGCTTATATCAAAACTTTGAAAAAATATACTGGATTAAAAGATATAGCTATTACATTCATTATTTGAACAAAGATGTTTGTTATATTTCCTTGGCAGCTTGATTAAAAGTTCTTTACATGAAAATGATTAGAATAATGAAGCCTTTGAAGGATTGTAAGCAAGACGTAAAAGAACGTTCAATTATTTGGGGCCCCCATTTTTCAAAACTGGATAACAGTAAAAAGGAAAACGCCACTGATGCACGGCACAAGCTGGCATGCCCCTTAACCTTAAAAGAGACATACAATCTGACATGATCCCTATGATGTAAAAAAATAGCAAATCTTTTGACTACCTAAGTTTCCTACCTCCAAAAGTAATGTAATTTAATTGTAATTATTAAAAACTTAATTGCTATTGCTATGGGAACCGCCATTTTGATTTTAAAACATGCAATAATGTAGAATAATATCATAAACTCAGTAGAATGTTGGAATGCCTTGTATTTCTCTATAATCTATCTCAAGTTTTCTAGCTCATGAAAAATTGTTTTCCTTTGTAAGAATCAAGGACATATTTGTGTAAACATAAACTTATCAAACCATGCTGTTAAAGCTTTATGTCACATCATTTTGGAATGATATTCATATTAACCAGATATCGTTGCGTGCTAGATAAGCATTCGATTTTTGGAGGACCTCCTAAAAAATACGCACTCAATTTTCCGTCTAGTGCCCCTTGAAATTGTTCAGCTGAATGATATTTGGTAGATCGTGATGCAATTTTCGACAATACTTTTAAATGAAAAGAGGTATTTACGGGTTGAAACACTGATATAAGTAAGGTAGGTATTCAGGGATCTAAGTTTGCTAGTGCCTGAGTCACATTTTCATTTTCTGGGATAGATGCTCACAAAACAGTTGATCCAGCTCCCTTTGTTTTCTTTTCTCTTTTCTATCATGTCTATTGCAGGTATTATCGACGCCCACGGCGACATCTGGAACAGCAACGCTCGTTTATCATGAATGTTTTCAGGTCGCTTGGAGTGAAAAAAATCGACATTTGAAAGAGCTGTAGCGAAGGAGGGAAACTGTTTGGTGGATAATCTCATTCACTGCACAGATGATACTGAACTTGGGAATTTACTTGGAATGGCTTTATGTAACATTATATCAGGCATAGCTTTTGGTAAACGAAGAGATTATAATGACTCTAAACTCATGAGGCACCAGGGAAACACCAGGAAAACATTATCTCTCGGAGCGCCAGGCGGTATTTTCTTCTACTCGAAATTCTTTTGAGCATTAGCTTTAGCTGCAAACTTCTTCAAAAAAGATAACTTAAATCTGTTTACTTCTAAGTTGTTGATGTGGCTTTATAATTTTAGGAAATAGTACCATTGTTCATCCATCTCACTTGTTTTGTTCATCCATCTTTTTAAGAAAGTAAATACCTTTTAGCCCCCAAAACCTCTTGTTTGTACTGATTAATGTCTTTAATCTTAATGCTCAATATAATTACCCATGACTCTCTGATAAATCAAAACTTGACCTCTCTAAAATCCAAGCTCTCTATATTTTTTTTTATTACCCCTCCTAGGAAATGTTACCACATCGTTATAAACATCCTGCCACCCCTTTGTCAGTTTCCATCCTCCTATTTAATGATTATCTGGAATCCTTTGATCTTGTTTGCAATTTCTCTGTTATTATCTTTGGTGTTCTTTTATGGAACGGCATTTTCACCAAATTCACTGTGGGACAAAGTAACATCTGAATGAATGAAGTGGTTTAGTTAATTATCTTGAGGGGTCAGTCACCATACTTCAGTTTAGTACTCTTGTTTTAAGACTTTGCTAACCTAAATCTGTAAATAGAGGGTAATTATTGGTTAAAAAGTAAATGTGATTTAGATCTGTTGATTGGCCAAAAGTAGTTGTGATGCTGGTGATAGGTTGATTGTTTAGGTGATAGGGTTAGTTTTTATTGGTTTATATTTTATTGTAAGTGGGGTCAGGATTTATAATTATCCATCTCCTAGGAATAAGAATCTTAAGCTAACTTAAGAGTTCAATTTGAAATTAGACATCATCGTAAACTTAAGAAATCAGTCTAATAAGTTTGTCATCATCATCAATTTTTTCCCCAACCTGGCCTATTGTCAAAGCAACCAACACTACGATATGAACAGGACTTGTGTATCTGTTTTCTGATGTAAATCCATTGTTTTTCCTTTGTCATTCTCTTTAAAAAGTAAAGATACCCCAACCATTCTCAACTTAAGCTGGAGAAGGCATTTTTGAACATTTTCAAGGTCTGAAATAAACAGTAAAAATGTAGTGGAAAACAAAACCCTTTTTTTGTTGCACTTCTGTTCTCCCCTTTCCATAATTTTATTTTGTTAATGATATCCTTTTTTGTTAGGAAAAAATCTAGTTTGGCTGGATTTTATCTAAGATCCGGCTAAATCCAGTTCTGGCCAGATTCAAAAATATGAATCCGGTGCATCCCAAGAATTTTTTGTATATTTCATGAAGAAGTGATTAAAATTCGGGATCTGTCAAGACTTAAGTTGAAACTTTTCAATGGAGTGTGCTGGACAATAACTTTTCACTCAGAATGAAGATCCAAACAATCAATTTTCTGGACTCAAAGAGGAGACTTGCAGTACATGTACATCAAGTGTTCTCTGAAATCAATGAAAATGAAACAATTGGTTTCTGCCATGAATGAAAAATGATGGAATGTGAATCCTGGTTGAATAGAGCTCAAACAATGATGCTTTACTTAAATAAAACTGAAAATATTGGTCTGGCTTGAAAGAAATACAGTCAGAAGATAATCTTTAGGTGTCCAGATTGCAAATGTTCATTACAGATCAAAACTTGGGGATGAATCTTGGTGAGCCTAGGATTTCTGAGGTAGACTATACTGGGTATGGGAATCAAATGAACTCTAAAATTATTCTAGGCATGTTGGAATTGCAACAGGGTTAAGGTATGCGCTCTAGAGAGTGCTGATATTCTATTTGTACATGCTTTCACTGAAAGGCAGCTCTAAAGTATTTAAAACTCTGAAAATTGTTTGTTAGAATGTATTCAGAAACCTTCGAATTTTGTAAAAAAGCTTCATCAAGGGACTTAAAACTTACATTTAATATACTTGTTAAACATATTACTCTTTTTTTATCAAGGCCAAGACGAGGAATCCAAAAATATTCTACTTAAAAGAAGAAGAACACCTAAGAAACCCACAAAGAAATGCCAACCATATGTAACAGGTATGTTCCTTAAATTCATTTTTTTATTTATCTTGAATATTCATTCTATATTTCCCTCTTAATTTTTCCTTATTTTGTAATCCTCTAAGCATATTTTATTCATGTACCTCAATTTTGTATTACTTTCGTACAGTTGACTCTGGCTGTTAAACATGAAAAAAAACCAGCTGTGAAAGGTTCATTTAGCCACAATCGTCACATTGGTATAGAACTATAGATATCACAGCCAAAGAAAATGGCAAGAAGTTATAGGCTAAATTGATCATTTTTACAGCATTTAAAAATTTGTATATGCACACATTATTGTGACATCGCAACTAGAATGCAATAATATCACTTATGTATGTGCAAATGCTGTGTTATTAATACCAATGCTTGGCAAAATTGAGACCTCCTTGCTAACGAGACATCCACAGAAGGACACTTCGCACAGATCTAAAGAAGGTGCATTACCAAGTCACCCACATAGGGGCACTCCACTATTTTGTAAAGAAGATCCACATTGGGGCACTCCCTTCAGTTCTAAAGGAGGTGCACTACCAAGTCATCCACATTGGGGCACTAAGTTCAGTTCTAAAGAAGGCGCATTACCGAGTCATCAACATTGGGGCACTCCGCTTAGTTCTGAAGAAGGTGTATTACCTACTCGTCTACAGACAGGCACTCCGAACAGTTCTAAAGAAAGTGTGTTACCGAGTCAGCCACAGAAAGGCACTCAGAACACTTCTAAAGTAAGTGTGTTACCGAGTCAGCCACAGGAGGGCACTCCGAACAGTTCTAAAGAAAGTGTATTACTGAATAATCGACATAAAGGCACTTCGAACAGTTCTAAAGAAGTTGTATTACCGAATCATCCACATAAGGGTACGCCACTCAGTTCTAAAGAGGGTGTAGTGCCAACGCAAAATGGAAGCAACGTTAAAAGACCTCGGTTAGACATCCGAATTTCGAATAAAGATACCTTTGTTGCTTGATGAGGATGGAATATATTTTTCATGCAATGAAATTTTTGATATTGTAGGTTTTGGAAACCATATAAGAAACAGGGGTTTCAAATCCATTGACAATCAATTGTCAAAAAAGGGATTAACCAAAGAGACCTCCTTCAAAATTAGTGGTTGGATAAGAATCCACATCTCATTGATTACTTTACTAAATGAGAAACGGTCCTTGTTGGAATTGAAAACAGAGATACTTAGCAGAATACAATCAGTCTTAGTTTCAGGAAGCTCTGTCTCTGTTAATACAGATTCAAGTAAACATTTCGCAAAACTGTATCAATCAAAGCTATCGATTGAAAAACAATTTCACGCGATAATGGATGATTTCTTGTAAGCAAGAAAAATCCAGGTACCTAAGTACATTTAAATCCCTCATTCATCCAAACCGTAGTAGCAAGTTCGCCAACAAATCAAAGTTTCTTAACAAAGAAGAACTAAAACAAACTTTGTCTGCTGTCCTATCTCAGAAAAGAAAAAAAGAAAAGCTTTCTGAATGAAATGATATCCCAAAATGAGCTGAGTGTTAAAGATCTAATCTATTTCGAGAAAAATTTCGGTGGTACAAGATTATTCGAACAACTGAGAATTGTTTTTAAAGGTATTCTCTCCCAGCGTGCTGAACGGCAACTGAAGCAGATATATCGGGAGGAATGTTATGCTGTATTGGGACCAAAGAGGACATCGACTGGATCGCGTGTCGATCCTTCACGACTGTATGAAGTATTGTCTTTCTTATACTATTGGATGGGAGATGAAAGGCACTGGCGACTTTATGGGGATGGGTAAAAAATAGGGGAGAGGTCCAGTACATTCGTTGCTGATAGTATGATCAGTAATGAAGCCTGTTTGTATGGGAACAAGTTCCAGTCCCCTAAAGGAGTATTTCTTCTAGTAATTTTTATGAAGGTGACAATAAAGACAACCTAGAAGAAAATTTTGTTGGATTTCCCAAATTTTGGTTGGATGACTTTCTTCAAATAAGAGGTGCATCAGACATCTTTTACTTAACTGGGTATGAGATGTTTCTTAAAGCAATACTAGATGGTAACTCCCAGCTTGGTCCAACAACAGAGTGCGGCTGGAATATATACACCGAATGTGACAAAGCAAGTGAAGGTCATACTGCAGTCAATGGCTCACGCTTAGATGCTAAATGCAAAATAGATCGTCAGCTAAAAGACAAAATCCTGTCACACATTCCCGTAGAAAGAACCGTTGTTTGTCTGTTACATGCTCTGGATAGAGTTGGCGAAAAGCTGTTAACCTTGGTGGTTGAAGATGTCTTATCTGAGGCTAACAAGCTCCCTGGAGACAAAGACTCTAAGGCTTACAAGGAGACCAAACTTTCAAATATGGAAGACAACATCAATCGACGTGGTATCCGTCAGGGCCAATTCAGAATTCACTTTGAAAGCAATGGAAGTTTGAAAGAGATTAAATCAGATAAAGACCATGCATTGGTCATTATCTCACCTCCCCCCAAGGATTTAGAGGAACGGTTCCCCCATGTATTACATAATGTATGTAGTGATAGGAACATCATCAACACGACAACAAAGCCAGCCATCAAAAAGTCTTTGAAGCTGAAGAACACCTATAGCTACAAGGAATTGGTGAAAAAGGTATGATACCATTTTCACCAAATGGTAACTATCTTGAAGAAGGACCCCAAACCAACTATTCTTTCAAGAAAACTTCATTCTTCACTGAATGCAAATGATTATTTGTGGGGTTACACTCAATCTGATCATTCGTCCTATAAACTTCATGCGGAGTCATTTTACCAGTTATTTGTTCTCTGCTATTAATGGAGAGAACTGACTCTATATATGATGAAGTCGATTGACTGTGGAAGTCATTTGATGAGATCCTTGCCTTTCTTTCTCAGCAGATTCCAGGCAGAGGGTGGTGAACACACCAATCGAACATAATAGGTTCTATTATACACACACTCCTAAGACATGGTGGTGGTTACTCAGACAAGCAAGACTTCGATCCTTTTTTGGCGATATTTGCGTATATGTATAAAAGGCTGTCATTATTAATTCTATTTGGTGATGGTAGAACTGAGGGAGAAAATGCAAGCAAAACTTTCAAAGAGTACACAAGAATGCACCTAGCTGCATACTGAATCCAGAAGTGGTGGCGAAGATTGAAGTGTAGTAATCAACAGACAACCGCAAAAGATAGCATCAAAAAAAATGCCAGCCAAAGAGATGTCAGCAACGACTCCTTGAAGGGTAGAATGTTTGTTCTTCATAGCAGTGTACCAAAGAGAAACGGCAAGACTTATACTCAAGCTGACATAACAGGAATGGTAAAGAGATAGGTGGGAGAGTCAAAGCTAAGCTTCCAGCCGCTGAAAAGTACCTGTCAAAAAATACATTGTCCTTGCTCTGAGAAATCAGCACAGAGCCACTCATTGTCTGCTGTTCTGAGAAATGCTGTTAGAGGTCATCATCTTATTGCCAGCTTTATATATATATATATATATATATATATATATATATATATATATATATATATATATATATATATATATATATATATATATATATATATATATATATATATATATATATATATATATATATATATATATATATATATATATATATATATATATATATATATATATATATATATATATATATATATATATATATATATATATATATATATATATATATATATATATATATATATATATGATAGCTGTCATGACAAACAATGCATACACAGATTACATGAATATCTTCTAAAAGTTCAAGTCCCAGAGGCAACTAACCAATTATCTTTAGAAGACAGACACCTCAAATGTAAATGCTGAGTTACATTAAGAAACGCAAAACACAAATAAACAATGCTGATTTTCATTCACGTTTGTGGCATATTTGTATTGTTTGTTTTTTTGATTGCCATCATTCTCTTTCAAATGCAGTAGCATACAAAATATATGAACTTGCCTAATTGTGTAAAACTGGAATACGTGAAGGTCCAAATTAAACTGTCACAGAAAGCACAATGCGTATTTCTGACTTACAATTTGTTTTTTCTATCAGTATACACTGAAAGATGAAAATGGAAATTTGACCCAATGTTGAAGCTGGATTAATGAAATCTTTGGTAGCATGTAGTGCTATATCCAATGCTGCACTGGGAGTCGGTTGCCCCTTTTTCTAATATAAGTGAATCCTTCCACCCTCAAAGAGCATGACTTTAGTAGAAAATGTAGGACTTGTCTATTTGGTTGAACTGAGTTCACAATTTGCAGTTTGTCCTTTCAATTTTCTAGACCTGGTTATCCTACTGAAAGCATGCTGATATGTTTTCTGTTTGCATTAAGAGAAGTTCGTCTCAATAAGTACTTCACAGCTGAATGATAAATTGGCAATGGACATCTTGACGTAAACAGTGGCATTGCCAACGACAGTGGTTGGGGGCACAATAGTCAAGATAAGGAAAATTATGGGGGTGCTCTAAAAGTGTATGTACCGCCGCTTGAAATGAAGCACTGCACACAGAACCTGCACATAATAGTATGGAATCCTGAAGATTTGATGCCTCAAAATGGCTTGCTTCTTCCAAGACACAGAAGTTTGAAAGATGAAGAGAAGAAAATTATAATTTTTTTAATGATACAACCAACTATGATAAGCATTTGGGTTACCATTTAAAGATTTTACTTAAAATTTGGGCAAATAAGTTATTGGATTGATATATTTGGGGTTACCAAATGCATGGCAAACAAAGAAAAATTCTGGGCCAATTTGCAGAAGAAAAAATCAGCCTTCTGTAGCTGACATGGTGATGAACTAATGATTTTGATGAATGTATTTTTTTATCTGGAGTACAACCCATGTGTAGAAGAACAACATTAGTGCCCGAAGAACAGAATTTGTCACAAAACAGAAGACAATGATAATACCCTTGAGAGGTGGTAAGGGTGGGAATTACCCTCAAAAAAATAGGGTGTGGGGGAGGGAGAGTCAGAAAATACAATTTGCTTACTGAAAGTGAGGAGCTGGTGGCAAAACTGTAAAATCACATTAAGATACAAACGGTAATAATATGGAACATTTGGGAGAAATTTCCCCTCTTACACTTACCTCATATAATCTCTAGTGGAGCCTGAGTATACGCCAGGCTCCATTCAAAAAGCCTCAACAATTCTGAAAAGCCAATTGCCAAAATTAGACAATTTCTACATACTGACATAAGACAATCCACTTCAAACACTACCTAATCAACTTATTGCAAAGCAAGTAACTATGAAACTGATGACCATGTAGGGAAACAGTAAAAAACACAGGTAATTTTTCACAGGTTGTTGATGGACAAACTTTAGGTATAATCATTCCAAACTATAGTCCCAATGGATTTCTGTCATTTTAGCTTAAATATGACTGATAAACACGATTTATGATTGTACAATTTTAATTGAGTTAACCTGTAGACAAATAATTGGGGTTAAATACTACGCACGAGCAGGGGTAATAGACAACAGACATGGTATTGTTTTGATATTTTGAAAACTTAATTGGTGGGATTGGCTTATTAACAGAACTTGCAAATTGGTGGCAGCATTTTCTTGTACGAGGGCTTATTAACAGGTTGTTGACCATTTTTTAAAATTCAGACTAATGAGGATCTGAAAACAAGCAAAAAGTCTCAGCTAAATGTTGCAAATTGTGTTATGTTGTAAATTTCTTGAATACAGTTCCAGGAAACAAAGTAGTTTATTTCAGTTTTAAATTGTTTTAAATCAAGAAGAGATCTTGGACAAAACTGATACCCCCGTTCCCCCATTCAATTGGAAAATGTTGATAATTGCTGTATAAATTCTTAGTGAATTATTTTGAGAATGAGTAGGGGTTGCAGACTTGAAAAATTAATTCCAGGTGAGGGTAAAACAAATATATCAAAAAATCAAAGTACCAACAAAATTTTAGTGATTATTGGCCAGTGACTGCATATTTTTTAAAAATTCAGATTTCTAATGAGGATCTGAAACAAATTGATATATATATATATATATATATATATATATATATATATATATAAAAAGTCTTTATATATATATATATATATATATATATATATATATATATATATATATATATATATATATATATATATATATATATATATATATATATATATATATATATATATATATATATATATATATATATATATATATATATATATATATATATATATATATATATATATATATATATATATATATATATATATATCTTTAATAGCACGTTGGTCGACATTAACTACTTTAAATATAGCACTTTAAAATATGTCGACTTTATACTTAGGTCAACATATAGCGGTCGACCTAAGTTTGAAAGAAAGATTTTTCACTATTGCTAAACTATTATATTTATAGAATTTTGTTATATTGAAATATATCATGCTTGTAAGTATTAGCACAAAAATTGGACTAATACGGCATATATTTATCGAATAAGAGCCATTTCAAAATTACTTTTCTTGACAAGCGTATATCTCCGTAAATTTCCCGTGCTTGAAAAATAGCACTTATGTCAACAGTTGATTTTTCTAATGTTTTAAAAACTAGGAAGCATATCTTTATTATAAAAGTATATTTATGAATGTAAAGTATAATCACACAAATTGACAGGGAAAAATTTATGTTTAAATATGAACAAAATTGTATAAAATGAAATTTCAAAATGTTGGGGTCTTATTTTGAGCGGATACATATATGAGTTCGTGTGTAAAATACAGCACTTTGGGAAACATGTCTTCAAAACGAATTAGATTGGTCAGTTGGTTTCCAGAAGAGCATTCACAAAATACATTGTTCCCAACGCTGTATCTTTTGTAGCAAAGCTTATCATATGCACAGAGCTTATCAAACGCAAATACCAGTGCAATAGGATTTGAATTGAATTTGTTTTCCAATTGTTGAATAAGAAAATGTTACAAAAATCAACAAAACATCCAGATGCTTTAGATTTCATAGGCATTCCAAGTTAAATTGAAAATTGTACATTGCATTACCCGACAAACGATCTCATTTAGTCATGTCCGTATGTTCTGTGTAACGTTTTCCACGTTAGAAGAAAATGTATGGTAAGATCTGACTTTGTACAGACGATATAGGTTACTTCGCGCAGATCCGTTGGAATCAAATAAAAAAATCAGGGGCAAGTGCTAATTAAGCTTGCATTATTGATATGCAACAGTCCCTGCATTCAAGAAAGTAATGCCTCTCATCTGCCAGGATGGCCTAATCCAATCTGACTGTTGCACAGTTGACGATGATAGAAATTGTTGTACTAAAATCAGTAGTATGTAAGAGCAATGAATACACTTGAATAGCGCCGCGCCTAGCGCCGCGGCTAT
The DNA here is from genome assembly GCA_020152595.1 of Chiridota heheva. Classification (NCBI taxonomy): domain Eukaryota; kingdom Metazoa; phylum Echinodermata; class Holothuroidea; order Apodida; family Chiridotidae; genus Chiridota; species Chiridota heheva. The sequence continues at coordinate 18,632 of JAIGNY010001082.1, forward strand.
GTAATGAAAGTGTAATAACCAATGTTTAAGCTACCAGGAGCAGGGTACCCCCCATGGAGGTTTCATATGGCCATTTCTTAGCCCTCTTGGATATTAACAATCTTATAATTATGCTCAATTTTTTTTGCCTCCGAGTCCTTGGCATGAAAGCCTAGCGTCGTCACTGGTTTTGTCCCTTCACTTGGAAAAATCAGGTCATACAAACAATAATCCAGTGGTGTAACTACCCTCTAAAAATAAGGGAGATGAGAAATAGAGGAGATTGGAATGATCTTACCGGAACTTACATGTCAACGGCCAAACTGTGGGGAATGATAACCCTTTTTTTCTGAAGGTGGGGTGCCTCCCCCCCCCCCCCCTTATATAATAATCTAAGTTAAATGGTAGCATATATCAGATGTATTTTCATAATATAACTCAAAATTAGTGCAAAATTTGTGATCATCCGACATCATGGTCATATTTCCCCATTCTTCTTCCCTGGTTGACAACAAAACCTTTAATTTGCATTCATTCCTACGAAACTTTCCAATACTTATCAAAATCAGCTTGTCACTGGAAACTTTCTTTGTTGATAAAGAACATAAGAATGTCAAACTATCAAAGAAGATATTCTAAGACGTGCAGTTTTGCCAGAATAAGGAAGAAATTGCCTCAAATGATGTATAAACTCACATGCTCCTCCCCCTCCCCAACGCTATTTTTGAGACTCATTGATAAAATTTGACCGTTAGTCAGTAAATCTAGTATAAGGTCGATAAACGTAAAGTGAAGTCAAGTTGCCAATTGATAAACCGAATTTTGACTTAATCTGTATGTGATATGCGATATACAGGGTATACACATATTTCCGTGTTTTTCGCATCAAAATCGTCGCTGTATGTGCAATGTATATCACGCTCATAAACGTGGGTGCTGGCGTATTTTAAATCGAAATCTTGCATCATAAAAACAATGTTTCAACAATTTATACTTAAAGTCTGCATTGATGTGACCTTACACATCATTACACCAAGCTACCTGAAGAAGGAATGTTTGAGATTTAATTGCTAACAGGCTAAAGAGAAGTATGCTGAAGTTCCTTTTGGTAGGCAATCAAGATATTGGACTAAACACAGAACACAGCAATTACTTAAAAACCATTGTGCAACACATGTGGCAGGAGGACAAACAAATTCATATCATTTATAATAGCCCACCAATATGCAAAAAAAAGAAACAATTTTTTGGAACTTTGAAGAGATTATAAATACAATTAGCAATAAATAATTTCAACATGAAATTACTCTAAAATAGTGGATCAGCCGGTCAAATTACCGACCCTGCCAATGCCATTGCTATGACCTTCCACTTTTCAGCATCAATGACTTGCCGCAAACAGTTCCTTAAATCCAACAACCCAGTATTACTTGTGCAGAATCAATTATTTAAACAAAATGTTTGCTCTTCAAGCTGAGCCTGCCACACAATTATATTAAATAAACAAATGAATAACTTAAAAATGAAATAAAAACAGTACAGTACTTTTTTTTTTTCCATGGAGATGCACCCAATTACCAAGAATAAACATTTAATTTCTAATGGATGACCATGGAGCTCAGTTAGTAGCTTCATGGGACAGTGGGATGACTGAGCATGGAGTTAAGAAAAACCACATGGACTGAGGTCTATAATATCTACCAAGCAAGAAAATTCTGAATTCCCAATGATTCCCCAATCGTTATTGTTTAAACTCCTTGAATGTAGCAATTTTCTTTGAGAAATCAATCAAGTTTAAACATGGAAATCTAACCAGCTTTGCGAAGCCTTCAGAGGCTACAGAAGCTGGCATTTACCAAGGTTATTTCTTATCAAATTCATCTTGCAAATAGCAGTAATTTACATGTATCAATAACTAAGTTTCATGTGAGGCACCGGAAGGAAGAGGGGGGGGGGGGGGGGAGGCGACGTCTCTGGAAGGTCTCTTATTTACCAACACCAAGATTATTTCTTATCAAATTTATGCTGCAGATTACATATTTTGTATGTGTCAAAAGCAAAATTTTAGGTTAAAGATAGTTTTTTGGATGTCAAGAGACTTCAAACAAACCTTGATTAATGGGCCGAAGTTTCCGCTGACAGGATGTCATTTCTCTTAACCTCGTTTTCAGTCTGAAAATTACGTAAATAGCTATTTTAAATTGTGTAAAATCGCTACGTAATAATCATCTTACTGTTTGAGTCAGTGCCAACATGCTGAAATTTAGGATAAGGGTAAAGGTGAAATTTGCAACTTAACTTCTATTTACCTTCCCCCATTCCATAGCCTATTTTAAGAAATTTGGAGTTGGGGAGGCAAAATATTTCGAAAGGATATTTCCACAGTGGCGTATTCAGTGTGCGCATGCAAGAGGTGTCTTATGGGGTATTTTGTACACCCATAATGCCCTTATGGGGAACCAATTGCTTATGGGGTATTTTTCAGTTCCCCATAAACAATTCATGGTAAATGTATTTGGAATCATGAAAAAAAGTTTATTTCATCTTCAAGAAATGAGCTCAAGTTTAACACAAGTTTCAAACAAGTTTCACACAAGCGGTCAAGGTCATCTCAAGTGATTGGAATACAGTTAAATACTGCAAACTTTGTAACATGTCATGTACACTTATAACTTGCTTGAGAGGAACTTTAAGCACAATCACTGGTTTCATTCAACTATATCAATGTCATTCCTTTATTGGAATCTCCAAAGGTTAATGTTGATTGAAAATCATTAAATTTATGTATTGAATGTTAAAGAAATCAATCATTCTGATAAGATGACAAGTATCTTGGCATAGGACTCATGGCCTGATATTGTTCACCATCTTCTTGAGAGAAATACCAGATATGTCTGTATCTGCATCCTGAATCATTGGACATGTTTAGATACCAGTGATGAATTTAGGTCATGTCCCAAGTCCCTAACCCCCGCCCCAGACCTGCCCCCTCCTTTCAGCCACGAAAAGGTATTGAAATTGGCAATAATTAAAATCCAGGCCCTCATATCGGAAAATTTATAACAGCAAAAACAAAAAATTCACCTATTATTGGTATAATTTTTGGGGGCTTATAATACCTGGAACCGGGAGCAATGCCCATTTCTCTCGGTGGTAATGCCTGGTATCAAAACCACGAGAGACGCATCGCAATGCAAATAATTGCTGTGCTAATGTTAAGGACTCATTTTCGGTTCAAATTGGTATGAGTCGGTGTTTCGTTAAGTATGGACTCCAGCTGATATATGCCCCTGCCCCACCAGCCCCTATCACCTCCGCTCCCCATATTGCTATGTGATAAAGATGTAAGTGACTAATTTCTGTTCAAATGGGTATGAGTCAGTGTTTGGATATGTATGGACTCAAGACAATATGTGTCCCCCACCCCACCACCCCACCCCCTCATATTGTTATGTGACCTACCCATTTTGGTTCAAATGGTATGAGTCAGATATTTAGTTAAACATGGACTTGAGAGAGCATCTGCCCCTAGTCCCCCACCCACAACCCCCCCCTACCCTCCCCACCTCCCTAATATTGTCATGTAGTCAAAGATGTGACTGACTCATTTTCGGTTCAAATTGGTATAAGTCTGGTGTTTGGTTAGCATGTACTCAAGATATCGTGTGCCCCTAGCTCCCCCCCCCCCATATTGCTATGTGACTGATTCATTTCAGTTCAAATCGATATTAGTAGGGTTTCATTATGCATGGACTCCAGAATCCAGATGGCATGTTCCCAGCCCATCCCTCACCAACCACCCCCACACCTCACACCCCCATATTGCTATGTGATCAAAGAAGTGACTGATTCATTTTCAGTTCAAGTGGGTATGAGTCCGGTGTTTGGTAATCATGGACTCCAGATAGCATGTGTCAATCCTCCACCCTTACTCCCACACACCCACTCCCTGCTATGTGATCAAAGATGTGACTGACTCATGTTTGATTCAAAATTATATAAGTCAGGTGTTTGGTTAAACATGGACTCGAGACAGTATGTGTCCATAGGAGGAGGGGGGATGGGGACCCTTAATTTGGGGGAAAATTGTTTTGTTTTTTGTAAATTATTTGCTTTTAAAAACAAAATTGCTCTCAAAAGTGGGCTAAATTTGAACACTTCATTTTGGGAGGGGTGTCTAGGACCTTCTCGAACTCCTTTGCTGTTTATTATTGCTGGCTACGCCACCCCCCCCCCTTCCCTTTACACTTTCCATATTGATTTGTGATCAAAGATAACAACTGTCTCATTTTTAGTTCAAATTGGTATGAGTTTTCCAGAGTTTCCAAACCCTGTCTTGTTCCCCCATATTGCTATGTGATCAAATATATGACTGACTCGTTTTCATTTCAAATTGGTATTCACATTATATGATTTATAAGACATAATAATAGCTAACACTTTAGACTTATTCAATTAAGATTTTAAAATTAAAGCATTAAGTGCTAGTTGATCAATTATCACTTAAAATGGTTCCCCCACCCCCCCACCCTCCCCCCCCCCCCAACACACTCCTCAATGCAAACATACATCCATCTTTTCCAACTTGTTAGATGTCATTGAGTCCACAATCACAAAGGCATTTTCATTGATAAAAGTCTCTAATGTCTTTCCTTGTTCCATTCATCCTTCACCTCATAAATTACCTAGTTTTGAAACATGTTTGTTGTTTTTAAGGGCAATCACTAGACCACGAAAAGTTGTGTGGTTAGTTGGTAATTATTCTTGTGTACTGTCAATTTGGGAGAAATTATATGGACAGGTACATAACTTTCTGTTCGATCATGTACTAAAAAGAGCATCAATTTTGAGAATAACATGTATAGTTTTCAAGTTATGAGTAATCAAAGTTTGAAAATGTGTAGTATATTAAAGAGATATGTGACGTGTGAACAGGTAAACACCTAAAAATGCTAATGCTTGATGTTTCTTTTCAAAATTTTAGACCTTGAAAATGTTCAAAATTTCTCCAGCCTGAAGTTGGTTGAGGGTTTATTAAAGATCAAATCCTCTTCATTAAAATTATGTTTCTTTCTTTCAAATAGAAAGGGCAAAGAGTTAAAAAAACAAGGGATTTACATAAGAAAATATAGACCCATTTTTACTTCACAAGAGTTGCTCAAAAAATTGCATATTTGTCCATCTTCAAAAAGCTGTAAAATGGCAATTTTTAACTTCACATTTCATCTCACATCACCCCAAAAATTAAAATTAACACCCTAATGTCTCAGATTTAAAAAAATATGGTTTGCAGATTTGGTGCATGAAGAAATGACAAAATCCAAAACTTACGGCATTTGATAAATCGCTGACCACACTCATTTTTACGATTTCCGGCCCATTTTTAATGGGCCATAACTTTTGAACCGTCGGTCTTATTTCTCTTAACTTTTGGAATTTTCCATTACTTCATGCACCAAACCTGCACACCAAATTTCAGAGACATTGTGAGATCTGACATTGAATGACACCCAGGAAAAGGATGTTGATGAAATTTGTTGTTTTCTTCATAATTTTAGTGGACTTGAAATCAATTTAGCTACTGTAATGTTGCTTGTACTTGTCCATACACCTTTAAAATATTTCTGGTATTACGTACAAACATAATTATGGAAGAATTTTGGGTTTTACTGTACATCCCTTTTAGGATAATGTGATCTTGCTATCAGCAGAGGTCAACCATGCAGGTAAAATGGTTCTGGATTGTTGAGAGGTAATGATGCATGGTTCTCTTGGGACAACAAAGTGGATTGATCTCTCACTAATAGCTGTCAAATGGTCTAAAGTAGGGAAGTTCCAAAAAGAGTTTCTGATATACTCTGAGATATGCCTACAATCAGATGAATTATGAGAATATGTTGATCTAGACTCAACCATTCACAAGGACAATGTAATAACTAATGGAAGCCATTTGTCAATTCCTCAACAATTGTTTGTGCTGGTTCAAAAGAACCTTTTGATGTCCATTATTATGAAACTTTCATGAGAGAGAGAGAGTTGAACACACAATTACAATGACGGGGTCGTCGCCTGCGTATTCGGTTATGATAGTACAAATGCTATCACGAAACGCTTCATACGACCCGGACGAGAACACAGGTACGACGTACGGACAGACATAACATCGACAACCAAGTCAATGTCCACGGCCTTTGATAACCAGTTGTGGTGCACTGGCGAAACTTTCATGTTGTCTTGTTTTGCTTTTATTTGTGACATCATGTTTGGTTTTAGTTTGATTTGAATTGTAGGGAGGAGGGGTCATCTAATGTGATACACTTGTACGTACTCCTTTGGCGAACACTTCGTTTACAAATTGAGAGTATTATGCTCATATAAAATAAATAATGAAGGAAATAAGTTCTATGGCCGTTGTCGTCAATTTTAAATGTAAAGAATTGAAGACATGTTGACGACAGTGAGCACCATATTAGAAACGCCCACAAATGCTGACATAAGTGTGCCACTTTTGGCTACTCCCCGGGGAAGTGATGAAATACGGGACCAATATAATAAATGTGGATTTAATCAATTCCGGAAAAAGTCAGCGCAATTATCTGATTATTGTTGTGGTACCGCAATGTGGTCTTTTGCACTGCAAAGTTAGGACAATCGATTTGTAATAAATCATGTCGTTTTCTGGGTTTTTTTTACTTACCCAAAAATAATATTTTAAAGTCTTATAAGGAACTTAAATTTGATAAATATATACTAATTACATATCCGTAAAGGACTGTATTTAATTTCATGATAGTTCTCGAGAAACCACTATATAAGCTGTAAAGCTTGATCTGTAGGTTACCCTTTCTCTATTATTTGCCACAAACCGTGATATGCGTGCTCTTTACATAGGCATATGCCGCAACTGTCAAAGGGGGTGCACTTTGCATAGCAAACCCCTTATGAATTAGTGTTTTTATATGCAAATGACTTTTAAATTATCATGTAATGTGTTCTTTCATGATGAAACATTCATTCTAATTTATAATTCAGAATGTGCGACAAACTTAAAGAAATATGCAAATATCCTAGGAAAATCATCCAAAAATCATTCATGTAATCGAAATTAATGGAAATTAATTTTGAAACCCGCTGTTATTTTCTCAATCGAGGCAACATCATTGGTGGGAATTCGGCGTCCGAGCTGTCTATCTGGCATTCAAGTTGATATACAGAATGCTTCCACTTGGCAGTTATCATTTATGCCACCCTCCCCCCCCTCCCATCGCATGTGCATAAATTGACATAAATCCCTATACAAAACTACCCATTTCCGCACATTGTTTTGATTCAAATGCTGATTGACCCCTCATCATCCTTCATTTTTACTTACGTCGCACACTCCTTCCCCCTCCCCACTCAGGTGAGTGTCCAGGGGGCACCCCTTGACCCTACCAGGGGCTCATGTCATTTGGCTATGTGCTACGTGCAAAGCGATGATGCCTTATGGCGTTATATAGTTATATAGGTATCACGTTTTGTCAGCAAAATTTCCTTCACCACCCCCCCCCTTCCCCAATCACAACTACCTCGGTATGGCCCTGCATACAAGCTACAACTATACAATGCTAGGGTTTATTAATAACCCCTCCTCCCCCAAAAGATAGCTATTTTTTTCTTTTTAGCTTGACTATAGGAAGGATAATATGAGTTATTCTGCTACCTGACTACCTCTGGCATCGGTGTCCGCATCAGCGGACACCGATGCAAGTTTTGTTTTTATTGTTAGTTGGTCAAAGGTTTTGGATGAGTTTGTTTGTTATGATAATGAATTCCTGACATGAATAGCAATTCAAATATTAGTCTTGGGATAAATGAAGAAGCAAATAAAGGAATTCTCGCATCAAATGAATTTAAAATTAGGTGTCTTGAATATAAAAAGAAATATAAACAAGGTTTTTGAAGGAGTTTGTTTATTATGATAATGACATTCCTGACATGAATAACAATTCAAAAAATTTAGTCTTGGGATGAATGAATAAGCAAATAGAAGAATTTTCGGATGAAGATGAGGGTGATATTTCATGTGGGACAGGGTGGACGTGTATGTAGGGCAGAGTTGGGTGACATTTGGGACCGAAAATGGGATGGCGTATTGGACAGGGTGGGTTGGCATATTATTCAGGATGGGTCGAAATTTTGAACAGGCTGGGTTGGCATGTGGCACGGGTGGGTTGGCATGTGGGATAGGGTGAAAATTGAAACACACATGCATTGTGTAGAATACATCATATACTTGAGTAAGATATTTGCCGCTTTCCATATTAACCATCTAACTCAGGGAGGTGACTTTTTTCCCCGACTCAAAAACGTATGACGAAGGAAAAATTGCAATGAATCTGTCAATAAACAATTAATTTTGAGTAATGGCTTCAACCGAGGTTTTTTTTTTGGGGGGGAGGGAGGGATGGGATTGATAGCCTTTGGAAAATAGCCTTCATTTCCGGGCATTTTTAGGGAAATTTCTTTCATTTTTGGGCAGGTTGCTTGACTTTCGAGAAATTTTGTCGAATTATTTTGCCAATTTTTGGCAAATTTTCCACAATTTTTGGGAGCTTTTCTACATTTCTGGGTAATTTATTAATTTTTGGGCAGATTTTTTTGATTTTGGGGAAATTTTCCGAATTTTTGACCAAATTTTCTGGAAATTTTTGGAACATTTTCCTCCATTTCCAAATAGTTTTTCAATTTTCGGGAAATTTAATTATCGGGAAACCCTGCAAGAAAAATCTGGGAAATCTGACAAGATTCCGATAAATCACTGATATACATTTTACATATCTGTCTGACTATAAGGTTGGTGCCCAGGTAACATAATTTATTGTCATCATCATGACAAGTCAGGAGTATATGACCCAGATATCTAGCTCTAATAGGGTTTCCGGCCGACAGGGGCAGTTGCTCCCCACCCCATCCCTCCACCTTGTAAAAACAACTGTTTTAATGCTGCCATTTCTAGATTTCTGATCCTATGGGCTTAAAAGTTGGTACATATATGCATTTTGGACAAATTATTGGGAACCATGCATAAACCAGGAACTGCCCTATGGGGAACCACCAGGTTTACTCCTAGATATGGTATTAATCGTGATAAACTATTATAAAAAAAAAAACAATCAAAAAAATAAGTAACATACTCAATTTTTGAATCAACTAAAACGTTAAAACAGAAAATTTGTAGCAATTATTCTAATAAAAATTGATTAAACAAATATTTGTATGTTACATGTCTGTGTGTGCCTATGACGTCCTTATGGGGAACCATTTGGAAACCAGGAACTGCCCTATGGGGAACCACAGAAGGTCTACCCCTAGATATGGTATTAATTGTGATAAACTAAAAACAAAGACAATTAAAATAATATGTAATATACTTAATATTTAGGTAAACTAAAAGGTTAAAATACAGAATATTTGTAGCAATCATTCTAATCAAAATTAATTAAACAAATATTTGTATGTTACATGTCTGTGTGTGCATATGATGCCCTTATGGGGAACCTTGCGTAAACCAGGGATTGCCCTATGGGGAACCACCAGAAGGTATACTCCTAGATATGGTATTAATCATAATAAACTATGAAAAAACAATCAGAAAAATAAGTAACATACTCAAGTTTTGAGTAAACTGAAAAGTTAAAACACAGAATAATTGAAGCAATTATTCTGATCAAAATTAATTAAACAAATATTTGTATGTTACATGTCTGTGTGTGCATATGATGCCTTTGTAGGTAATCATGCATAAAAAACCAGGGACTGCCCTATGGGGAACCACCAGAAGTTCTACCCCTAGATATGGTATTGTGATAAACTAAGAAAAAGACAATCACAATAATATGTAACATACTCAATCGTAAACCGGGAACTGTGTTTTCTGGAACCACTGGAGGGTCTACCCCTAGAGGTAATATTAATCCTGACTAAACAATAAGAATTATCTTGCCATCATTTTGAGAATAATACCTTTGGCTTGCTCCATCTGAATGGAAATCATCTACAAAAATAAAAGCTGTTCTTCTTTTTGCATTATAATTTGCACTAAGTATATCAATAATGGGATGTAACACAGGGAAATCAATTTCCAGCATGTTTGTAACTTCTAGTGAAGTTAACCTCTGAGTAACTTTTAGTGACCTCCTGTATCACCCACACCCACCTCTCAGGTTGGTTTATCAAGGTGGTTCATTATTTGTTATATTATTGAATAGGCTATATGAGTAATATTATCTACCAGTATCTTGTCAGATTTTCGAATAACGAGATGTTTATGCCACATTTTTCCCTGGCAGAGGTTCAAGGGGTTCATTTAAAACGTTAAGTTGCCCTGTGGGATGCTTAGGTATGATAGGGATAATGGTAAATTACTAATACTAATTACCTGATGAGTGTATCTGTATCCCCATTTCCAGGGAAGTTACTTTCATTGCATCATGTATGACATCAACCTTTCCAGGGAGTGATTCCATTATTATTAAGTATATAAATTGCAATTATCTGGATTTCATCTAACCTAGATTATGCAAATAGGTCATTGATTTGGAAATCTCAATTGAAAAAGTTTTAAATCTATGCTAATTGTGCTATTTCGATAGACCCAATGTCCCATACAATGCTAGGGTTAGGCCACACCTCCCCAAAAAGGTACATTTTTTGCTTTTTATACCCTTTTCTATGTCATAAGTCCATAATGCATCAATGTACCAAGTTACAATCAAATCTAAGCACATATCCTAGAAATGAGAGCCTCAAAACAGTCATTTACATGGCAAATTTTGTGACTTTCGTATAGCTCATTGCAAAATAAACTTCTGTTTTTGTTTTTTCATGAAAAAGAAACGAAGATATTTTAGTTTATCATCATCAAAATAAAATTGTTCATATTCTATCTAACTTACAATGAAATAGGTTATTGATTGAAATATCTCAAATAAAAAAGTTTAAAATGTATGCAAATTGAGCTATTTTGATAGACCCAATGTCTCATACAATGCTAGGGTTAGGCCACACTTCCCCAAAAAGGTGCAATATTTGCTTGTTATACCTTTTTCTATGTCATAAGTCCAAAATGCATCAATGTACCAAGTTACAATCAAATCTAAGCACATATCCTAGAAATGAGAACCTCAAAACAGTCATTTATATGGCAAATTATGTGACTTTTGTAGCTCATCGCAAAATAATTATCTGTTTTTGATAGTTGTTTATGAAAAGAATCAAGAAATGTTGGTTTCTGAAGCTTAGAAAATGAATTTGTTTAAATTTGATCTAACTTACAATGAATAACGGTGATTGATTGAAAAATCTCAATTGAAAATGTTTCAAATCAATGCTAATTGTGCTATTTTGATAGATCCCAATGTCCCATACAATACTAGGGTTAGCCGTCACTTCCACAAAAGGGTACAATTTTTGCTTTTTATACTTTTTTCTATGTCAGAAGTTCAAAATGCATCAATGTACCAAGCTACAATCAAATCTAAGAACATATCTTAGAAACAAGAGACTCAAAACAGTCATTTACATGTCAAATTTTGTGACTTTTGAAGGTTATTGCAAAATGAACATTGTTTTCTAAGCTTTTCATGAAAAGAAACCAAAAACTTTTGATTTATCAAGCTTGAAAACTTAAATTGTTTATGTTTGATCTATTTAAAATGAAAAAGGTCATTGATTGAAATATCTCAATTGAAAAGTTTTAAATTTATGCTAATTGTGCTATTTGACATATCCAATGTCCCATACAATGCTAGGGTTAGGCCACACTTCCCCAAAAAGGTGCAATTTTTGCTTGTTATACCTTTTTCTATGTAATAAGTCAAACATGCATCAATGTACCAAGTTATAAGCAAATCTAACGACATATCTTAGAAATGAGAGACTCAAAACAGTCATTTATATGGCAAATGTTGTGACTTTCGAAGGTTATTGGAAAATAGTTTTTTTTTTTTTAAATAGTTTTTCATGAAAAAAACCCAAGAAATTTTGGTTTATCAAGCTTGAAAATTGAAATTATTCACATTTTATCTAACTTAGAATGACAATATGTCATTGATTGAAAAATCTCAATTGAAAAGTTTCAAATGTATGCTAATTGTGCTATTTCGATAGACCCAATGTCCCATACAATGCTAGGGTTAGGCCACACTTCTCCAAGAAGGTGCAATATTTGCTTTTTATACCTTTTTCTATGTCATAAGTCCAAAATGCATCAATGTACCAAGTTACAATCAAATCTAAGCACATATCCTAGAAATGAGAACCTCAAAACAGTCATTTATATGGCAAATTATGTGACTTTTGTAGCTCATCGCAAAATAATTATCTGTTTTTGATAGTTGTTTATGAAAACAACCAAGAAATGTTGGTTTCTGAAGCTTAGAAATTGAATTTGTTTAAATTTGATCTAACTTACAATGAATAACGGTGATTGATTGAAAAATCTCAATTGAAAATGTTTCAAATCAATGCTAATTGTGCTATTTTGATAGATCCCAATGTCCCATACAATACTAGGGTTAGTCATCATTTCCACAAAAGGGTACAATTTTTGCTTTTATACCTTTTTCTATGTCAGAAGTTCAAAATGCATCAATGTACAAGTTACAAGCAAATCTAAGAACATATCTTAGAAACGAGAGACTCAAAACAGTCATTTACATGTCAAATTTTGTGATTTTTGAAGGTTATTGCAAAATAAACATTGTTTTCTAAGCTTTTCATGAAAAGAAACCAAAAACTTTTGATTTATCAAGCTTGAAAACTTAAATTGTTTATGTTTGATCTATTTAAAATGAAAAAAGGTCATTGATTGAAATGTCTCAATTGAAAAGTTTTAAATTTATGCTAATTGTGCTATTTGACATATCCAATGTTCCATACAATGCTAGGGTTAGGCCACACTTCCCCAAAAAGGTGCAATTTTTGCTTGTTATACCTTTTTCTATGTAATAAGTCAAACATGCATCAATGTACCAAGTTATAAGCAAATCTAACGACATATCTTAGAAATGAGAGACTCAAAACAGTCATTTATATGGCAAATGTTGTGACTTTCGAAGGTTATTCGAAAATAGCTCCTTTTTTTTATAAGTTTTTCATGAAAAGAAACCAAGAAATTTTGGTTTATCAAGCTTGAAAATTGAAATTATTCACATTTTATCTAACTTAGAATGACAATATGTCATTGATTGAAAAATCTCAATTGAAAAGTTTCAAATTTATGCTAATTGTGCTATTTCGATAGACCCAATGTCCCATACAATGCTAGGGTTAGGCCACACTTCTCCAAGAAGGTGCAATATTTGCTTTTTATACCTTTTTCTATGTCATAAGTCCAAAATGCATCAATGTACCAAGTTACAATCAAATCTAAGCACATATCCTAGAAATGAGAGCCTCAAAACAGTCATTTATATGGCAAATTATGTGACTTTTGTAGCTCATCGCAAAATAATTATCTGTTTTGATAAGTTGTTTATGAAAACAACCAAGAAATTTGATTTTTAAACTTAAAAATTAAATTTGTTTAAATTTGATCTAACTTACAATGAAAAAGGTGATTGATTGAAAAATCTCAATTGAAAATGTTTCAAATCAATGCTAATTGTGCTATTTTGACTTATCGAATGTCCCACAAAATACTAGGGTTAGGTCGTCATTTCCCAAAAAGGGTACAATTTTTGCTTTTATACTTTTTCTATGTCATAAGTTCAAAATGCATCAATGTACCAAGTTACAAGCAAATCTAAGAACATATCTTAAAATGAGAGACTCAAAACAGTCATTTATATGTCAAATTTTGTGACTTTGAAGGTTATTGGAAAATAGAACATTGTTTTTAAAAGTTTTCATGAAAAGAAACCAAAAACTTTTGGTTTATCAAGCTTGAAAACTTGAAATTATTTACATTTGATCTAATTTAAAATAACAATATGTCATTGATTGAAATATCTCAATTGAAAAGTTTCAAATTTATGCTAATTGTGCTATTTGATATACCCAATGTCCCATACAATGCTAGGGTTAGGCGTCACTTCCACAAAAAGGTGCAATTTTTGCTTTTATACCTTTTTCTATGTCATAAGTCAAAATGCATCAATGTACCAAGTT
>JAIGNY010001083.1:0-37059 GCA_020152595.1 Chiridota heheva
AAAAGAAATTTAAAATAAGTTGGGCCTTCAGTTCTCTAGGCCTAGGCCTACACAGTAATATTTTTTTTGTTTTAAACAGTAACTAGGCCTACTACAGTACTAAGGGCCAAGTAGCATTAGCAAGAAGCCTAGGTAAATTTAAAATGTAAACAAAAATGTTTGGGCCTAAAATGATTATTTATTGCAGCCTATGTTATTAATTGTATATGTTATCTAATGGTAGGATATTACTTAGTTTAATTCAAATGATATAATATACTACTTAAAATTCTAATAAAACTATACCCTGGGACCTATACTATACTAACTATAGTAGGATAGCAACCTAAGTTTAATCAATGGTAAAACAAAAGTTTGATTCTTATTTTAGGGACAAAATTACATATTTATGAAAATCGAGATTATAATTTGGGCAAAAACGCTTAGTACATGATTATCAATATGGTAATTCCACTAAAAAAACTTACCTGTAAGCTTCCTCTTTGCGATATTAGGACCTACATGTAACCCGTTCAAATTATGTATGTTTCGAAAGGGAAATTAATAGGCTTTCCAACAATGTGCATGCCGAGAAAAAAAAACTTCACGCGGAAAAATAGCAAAAAAATCAAATCTATACTTAAACATATTTAGAACAATAATAAAATCCTTTTGACATGTTGTGCATCATTTTAAAGCTCAAAATGTTTTTTTTTTATTTAAGTGTTTTTTTACTTCTTATAAACAACGCAGACTGATCACAACGTGATTGCGTCACGTAGGTTTTTAGAGTGAATGTGTGTCAGTATGCATTAACACTATAGATGCCATTCAGTCACTGAGCAAAAGTGCTATTGACACGTAACAAAAGCTATCGAAATCTCTCAATATGTACCTCAGTGTAGCGAAAAAGGAGCCTAATTTGTACGAAATATACAAATTGCTAACCTATTTTCCCATAAAGGTAAGCATTATAAGGAAAGAATGTATGGTTTATTAGTATTTTTGGTCCGAAAATAGTTGTCTTTTTTTAAAATCCATCAGACATTTTGTTCGTAGAATAGAGGGCGTATCAAAACGGAAGCGAAGGATCGCATTGCGTGGTGACACCAGAAACTAATAATAATATTAGATAATGGATCTTCACTTCAGACGAAACTGGCCGAGGCGGATCTCTT
Source organism: Chiridota heheva (assembly GCA_020152595.1). NCBI lineage: Eukaryota > Metazoa > Echinodermata > Holothuroidea > Apodida > Chiridotidae > Chiridota > Chiridota heheva. Next base: position 1,158 of record JAIGNY010001083.1, read on the forward strand.
GTAGGCCTATAACTTGTAACACAGTGACAGAATGAGGGTCCGGTGATGTTATCGTCCGTACAAGTTTGGTTCTAGCCTTTTGAGAAGAAATACAATTTCGGCTAGGCCTACCAAACATTCGTCGAAAGTAATTTATCGTCGGTTACCCAGCCATCATTCTAACGTAAGGCTTACTTATTATTAGTTGTGCGAAAAATTCTTAGTTACTTTTTTCATGCTGTACCCAATGCAGAATTGATTATTCATTTACAGCCTAAAATAATGTTTTTTTGTTTCAAATGTTTTTGTTTTTTTAAGTAGGATGTAGCAAGGCCATATGCCTACTGATTTAGAATTTAGAATAAATTTAACTAACGTTTGGCGTAATAAGTAACGTTAAGGAGATTTGCATTTTTCAAAAGGCGTGAGGCTTTTTTAATTATTAGTCACTTAGGGCCTATTTATAGTATAGGCCTAAAGCTTCTTTCACGGTGTAACAATTTGCAATGGGCAGTTCCAGAAACTGTGAAGAGTGGATGCATGCTTCGGAGTCTCGATGTCTTTAAGATCGAAGCTGTCAATGTCAGTGTGTGTTGGTGGCAACTGTAGTGTAGGCCTAGGCCTATGCGGTAAATATTATAGACCTAGCCTACTTATTGTCACAATCCACATAGACCTAGGCCTACACGTATGTTATCACTGTGACCTTTTTTTTTGTGTACGTTGCAGATACTGTGTTTCCAATTAAACTCACACTTAAGCAACCCATATTTTCCTAAATGTGATAAACTTGTGTTTTTTCCGCACAGTGTGGTGGGTCTTTTAATTTTAGTATGACTTACTGTAGCTGTGGAACAGTTTTTAATCAGCAATTTTTAATGGGAGAATTTTAAGTTGGGTATTTTCCACCGATTTTGCTTAAGTGTGACTCGAATTGGAAACATGGTATCTGCAGCAACCTACATACACAAAACAAATGTCCCAGTGAGAACATACGTGTTCGTTGGTTGTGACAATAGCTAGGTTATTCCTATGCACGCCAATAGAGATCAATCCCCATTTTTTTTTTTTTTTTAGGGGGGGGGGACTTTACACAGCTTCCCAGAAAATATGCTACACTAAATTATTAAAATCTTTCATTATTAGATTCACAACAGATGTACTGTTTATCCACAAAATCCAGCCATTTAAAACTTACTTGGAAATGGTAGAATATATCTATATTCTGTGAGTCTTCTGTTCGCAGTGTTAACAGCTATTTAGCCGTTACTATAAGAGCAGAAGTAAATTTTGTTGATACTTGATGAGGTCAAAGTTAGATAAAAATGTTTGCTTGTTGTTAGCTAAATCTATTTAGATATGCATGAGTTGTGTTAAGGTCCAACTGGAAAAACTTTTTCGCCAAAACAAGCATAAAGGGTCTTCTAATTTTGTCTTTTTTAGCATTAAAACAACTTTTAAGAACTACGTGTATGAATTAAAGCAAGAACTGGCAGAAACTTCAAGAAATAAACGATTCTTGGTACAATTTTAACAATAAGTTTTACTCAGTTATCATTTCAGTGAGCAAATGAATTTGCAAGTTTTAGCACACAGTGGTTGACAGTTCAAACTGACATAGGGGCCTACCTATTTTTACCTACATTTTATCACAGCTACACTACACATCCCTACTGTAATTGGTCATCATACGTTGTTTTAAAGGATTAGAGATACAGTTCAACATTGATTAGGCGACCTAGGTTAAATGTTTTGTTTTTTCATTCTTAACAAAATCTTAAATTTATGCAAAGTGGTTGAAATTCAGACCTACACTGTAGGCCTATACCAATGTGGTGTTTATACAGTACATAGATCATCACCCAACTGTTATATTGTTTTTTTGCAATTAAGTCAATGTACTGTAGTTTATCTTGTTTACTTTTTAATTTACAGATTAGAAGCCGGTGTGGTCATGTCGATGAAATTCAAGCTAAGAAATTCATGCGAAGATAGTTAATAAGGTAAGACTGTGTTTATGGTTTGAATTCCAATTCTAAGCCCAAGTGGTAATTCTCAGTTTTGTATAAGTTGTCCCAACAAAAGAGTTCAATACATTTGACGGAAAAGCTGGTTGATCTTGCGCGTACAGTATACCAGTTGCGTAGGAAGATATTTGTCCCTACATTCCTACAAAATGTTTGAGTTTCTTTATTGTGGTAAAATATTGTTGGAGGGGGGAGGGGAGGAATTATTAGAAAATTTAGTAAAATTTCATAAAAATGGAGGAAATTTCATGAATATTAAAGCAAATTTCAATGAAAAGAAGAACATTTCCTGGAAATTAATGACAATTTCCAGAAAAAGGAGACAATTTCCCCAAAACGAAGGAAATTGCACAAAAATTGAAGCAAATTCCACGAAAAGGAAAAAGAAATGCTGAAAATTAAGGAAATTTCACAAAAATTAATGAAAATTACACACAAAAAAGAAGAAAATTTCCTGAAAATGAAGGAAATTCCACGAAAATTGAAGCAACTTTCACAAGAATTGATGCAAATTTCCTGAAAACGTGGAGAAATTCCTGAAAATGAAGGACATTTCACAAAAATTGAAGCAAATTACAGCAAATTTTTTAAGAATGAAGACAATTTCCTGAAAATGAAGGAGATTTACGAAAATTGAAGGGAAATTTCCCGAAAATTGGAAATAATTTCCCAAAAATGTAGAAAACTGAAGATTTCTCAATATTTGACAAATTTTTCTGGAAGAAAAGATGCCATGGAATCTGATTCTTCAAAATCAATACGACCTACATTATTGGGAGGGGGAAAATGGTACTTGCCCCCCCCCTTCCTTCTTTCCCTCCTCCCCCCCCCTCCCAAACAAATTATTGGACCTCCTCTTCCTCCACTATAAATTGTACAGATTGAGTCACTCTACATGTAGGTGTCATGCAATTTGCCAATTTTTTCTGTCAAATTTAGGTGTATATACTAGTTCCAATATATTCCCTGCAAAAATATGCAAGTTTGTAGCACAACATTTTGATAGGTACCTGGAATATTGGCCCTCAGATATTGGCAAAATAAAAGCATGTTCTGAAGACAGTACAGTATTATGAAAGGGGAAAAAAAAATTAGTCAAGAAATGTGTCCTTCCAATACATATAAATTTAAAAATAAGTTTGTACACTAGAATCAATATTAGAGAATAAGTTCATTTTAGAAGAAAGAGTGGACATTAGCAAAAACGAAATGGTGAAAAACATCAATATTTTATTCTGTTAAGGAGATATTGAAGGTAAAGTCCTGTCTTTTAAATTGATCAATATTTTAAAATGAATCAAAAATATTTGTTCAAACTTTCTTCAAAGGTATATGATACTGTTTTAGTACTTCCCCGAAAAATCCAATGGTTGTAAGTCACAACATCTAAAAAAATTAATGCAATACAATAAATACACAAAACAGGACTGGAAATTAATATTGGTTAATCACTAGCCCATCTGACCTTCTCATTTCACTAAAGTGTTCCACAAGCCCATATCTTCACATCACACATATTCATACTAGAATTCTTATTATCGGACTTGCCCGATGGGCTTGAATAATATGAATGATATGGCTTCTTACCAGGTTTCTAGCTAGATAGGTTTGAGTGCCAGGCTCCAGTGACAATCCAGGTGACCCCTAAACCCCCTCCCATTAAGAACTGTTCAAATTTAGTCCACTTCTATTGACAAATTGTCAATGAACAAGTTTTTTTTTTAATAAGAATGCTAGAAGAATTTACAAAACATTTTTATGTACAATAGATATTTAAAATACAATGGATATTCAACTGTCAAAGTGCCCCCCAACCTTCCTCCAAAAAGAAAAGTACAAACATATGTCGGAAACTCTTCTCTCAATTCCCCATTGTTAGTCATCTTGCCCAAACTTTTTACCACTTTAATTTTCGTCCCAGTATCGTTCATCATGGAGTTATTCTCAATTAATAGTTTCATGGTTAAACGAAAGCCAAGCGGCACATGTTTCTATCAATTACGCAACAACTTCCGTCAATATCAAATCCCCCACAAATCAAAAAAATATCGATCAGTCCGTCATAATGTTAAGTGCATATGGGGTTTATAATAAATGTGATTGGTTACTTACATTTGGACCGGTCTATAAGCACGCCTTGGGCTCTTCTTGGGGGTGTAAAATTTACTTTGTAAAAGATTGTTTTTATGGTAAGTGACGGACTTGGCAAGCTGCCAGCAGTGATTCACAAAGATTAAAATGTGAACCTGAACTGTTTGCTTACGTATGTTTATGCATGGCGCTATCTTAGATAGTAGCTCCATGTTTATGCAAAGAGCTCCATGTATGGGTGATTTTATGATAATCATCATCATCATATCGAGCGAACTTGGGCACTGCCTACAAAGATTCTCCACTGCTTGCGATCATCCATGGCACCTGGCAGGACATCTCTTTCAATTCCAGTGTCCTTCTCAAGAACATCAATGTAGGTTATTGCTGGCCTACCACGACTTCTTTTTTCATGTTTTGGGTCCCAGAGAAGTGTCTGATGTATGACTTCATCTCTGCTCCTCCAACAGTGGCCAGCAAATTTAAGGCACCTTGCCTGGATGACTTCAGAAATAGGCTGTAGGTTTCCATAAAGTTGGCTGTTTGGGAGGTGCTGTTGCCATGACACACTAAGGGCAAATCTCAGCAATTTTGTGTGTGTACCATCCAGTCTCCTTGAAAGTGCATTTGTCATAGTCCATCCCTCAGAACCATACAACAGCACACTTTCAACAGCTGCCTTGAAGAAATTGATTTTGAGATCTCTGGAGAGATCACTACGCCATATGTTGCTCAGCTTGGAACAGGCAGTCCATGCTTTTCCAATTCGGACATCTATGTCTTTCTTGGTGGAGTCTACCCACGAACCAAGATACTGAAAGTTGGTGACTTGCTTTAAAGTGGTACCGTTAATGTCCTTGAGGCTAGCTTGTGGATGGTTGTACATCATGTACTCAGTCTTTTGACTATTTATTGTCAGACCAACCTCTTTGGCAGCCTGTTCAACTCTGTGTAATAGATGTTCAGCATCAGCAATGTTGTCTGACAGCAGCGCAATGTCATCTGCAAAATCAGTGTCAGTTAATGTTGTAGATGGGTGATGTCTGCTCTGCCGTTGCTTCAAGGTCAAACCCAGGTGTTCATGGTTCTCCATAGCTTTCCTCAAAGCATAGTCGAGTGTTATGATAAACAGGAAGGGAGCAAGAGTGTCTCCCTGTAGAACTCCGGCCAGAATTTGGAAAAAGTCTGTATCACCATCAGGACTTCTGACCCTTGCTGTTGTGTTTCTATACATAATACCAATGGCATTGACAATAAAAGGCGGTATACCATAAGCAAGGAGGATTTGCAGCATTTTTTCACGATGAATACTATCAAAAGCCTATGATAATATGTACGTTCAATTGCGTTAAATTCCTATAGTTCATTTGTTTTGATCGGAATTTATTTGATGTGCGTAATGTATGTTATGTTATGTGTGTAAATCAGCAGATGACATGAATAGAGCGAGATTAGATGACATAAATAGAGCGAGATTAAAAGGAGATCTGTCGTTAGTGCACCACAACTGGTTATCAAAGGCCGTGGGCATTGACTTGGTTGTCGATGTTATGTCTGTTAGTATGTTGTACCTGTGTTCTCGTCTGGGTCGTATTAAGCGTTTCGTGATAGCATTATTACTATCATCACCGAATACGCAGGCGACGATCCCGTCATTGTAATTGTGTGTTCACTCGTCGTTGTTGAGTAGATCTGTTTAAACACTTAATTATTAAACCGAATTGAACTTTTAAGTTCTGGGTGGAAGTGAATCTTAGAGCCGAGTGCTGGGCGGGAATTGCGAGTCCTGGGCGGGCCTGCCCAACGCCGCCCACTGTAGCTAGAACCTTGCTTCTTACCTATTCCAAAGGTTTTCTTTGAAGACTGAAAAAGTAAACTGGGTTACTTTTACATGCAATTGCAGGTTACATTTAAAAAATGAAAAGTGTATTGAATTTTTGTTTAGTATTGAACTAAGTGTATTGAACTAATTTGTTCTAAATAATTTAAAGATAGAAGTAAAGTTAAGTCAGCAAAATATGTATTCATTCAAGTAGAGCATTTGTAAGAACAAGTATCAGTTCATGGCTTTTATTTACTTTACTTGATTCTTGAGATAAGAAAATTAATGTAGTATACAGTACTGTAGTTTATGAAATGCTTCAACTTGATATATACCTCTTTTCATTCAATACAGTTTTCAACTTCAACCTGCCAAGGTGGGGAAGCTACGTTGCAGTGAGACCATTCCAAGACCAATGTGAAGGAGATCAACCATGGGTAGGAAAGGTCCAAAAGATGACATCCAGAATGGTGTCCATCATATGGATGAAGGAATATTACAATTAACTTTATTGTGAAGACAACGAGTACTTCAAACTACCAAATTTATAACTTAAATAATTTAGAATAAACAGGTAATCTGTAGTTTTAGGTTTAATGAAGTGAAAATTATGCCACTAGGTCTTCAAAACAAATAAGAGAGTAGCTAGATGGCAACATGTAAAATATTGAATTTTGTGGGTAGTTGTTTGAGTATGTGCAGAAAACCTTGCAAGCTGAAAGAGAAAAATGGTGTTGGTGGGTGAATTGATGTGCAGTTGAATGTACCCCTACTGATGCAATTAAAGGTGTACTGTGGACAGGTAGCAACAGATTGAGCTTAATTTCAAGAAAATATGTTAACACTCATGGAAATAGCCAAACAATTTACATCAGTGTACATCAGTTATTTAGGATAGAGTGAAGTTTGAGTTAAAACCTTAGGATAGAAAATTGGTAAAGTACTCTTTAGGGCACAAATTTATGCTCTTTCAGAGTAAAATGTTTACATGTATATTATAATGAGTGTAATATGTACATGGTGCAGATTTACGCTTTTCAGACTAACAGTTGCAGTACATGTACAGTATGTCATAGAGCAGGATAGATTGTCTTTGATTTGGAATTTTTTTGTGAAGGACTCGATCTTGGTACTTCTATTGCATAAATTAATGCTCTTTTAGAGTAACATATACTGTACATTTATATCATACTTGAACTTGGTACTTTCTAGGGCACAAATTTATGCTTTTTCATTGTCTAGCATTTACATGTGCAGTGTACATGTATCATAGAGCAGGATAGATTTAATTTGATTCGGAACCTTCTGTGAAATATAACATCTTGGTATTTTCTAGTGTGCAAATTTATGCGCTTTCAGGTCTTCAGATTTGAATATTTTCATGGCACATATTTACACTCTTTCCAGATTTTGGCGTCTTAATACCTACAGTTTATCATAAAAGTAGGTTAGATCAAGTAAAACCTGTGAATGATAAAGTTAAACCTGTGAATAATTGAATCTTGGCACAGTATTTTTCCCGGCGTAAATTTACGCTCCTTTAGATTTGGAACTTTTCATGTCGCAAATTTATGCTTTTTTAGAGAGCAACATTTACATTGATAGAACAGGATAGATTGAGTTTGATTTGGAACCTGTAAAGGATTGCTTCTTGGTATTTTCTAGAGTGCAAATTTACGCACTTTTAGGTCTAAAGTTGATTATTTTCACAGCGTGAATTTACGCTCTTTTCAGAGTCTTATTATCTACAATTTATCATAAGAGTAGGATAAATAAAGTAACACCTGTGAATCATAAAGTAAAACCTGTTCATGATTGAATTTTGGTACAGTATTTTTTCCGGTGTAAATTTACGCTCCTTCAGATTTTGAACTTTTCATGGCACAAATTTACGCCTTTTCAGAGAACCAACATTTACATTAAAAGAACGGGATAGATTAAGCTTGATTTAGAGGCTGTGAAGGATTGCTTCTTGGTTTTTTCTAGGGTGCAAATTTACGCACTTTCAAGTCTCTAAAGCTGATTAATTTCACAGCGTAAATTTATGCTCTTTTCAGATTTCAGAGTCCTATTATCTACAGTTTATCATAAGAGTAGGATAAATAAAGTAACACCTGTGAATGATAGAGTGAAACCTGTGAATGATTTAATCTTGGTACAGTACTTTTTCCTGCGTAAATTTACGCTCCTTTAGATTTTGAACTTTTAGTGGCGCAAATTTGCGCTTTTTCAGAAAGCAACATTTACATTGATAGAACAAGATAGATCAAGTTTGATTTGGAACCTGTGAAGGATTGCTTTTTGGTATTTTTTAGGACGCAAATTTACGCACTTTCAAGTTTCTAAAGTTGATTATTTTCACAGCGTAAATTTACGCTCTTTTCAGATTTCAGAGTCTTATTATCCACAATTTATCATAAGAGTAGGATAGATAAAGTAACACCTGTGAATCATATAATAAAACCTGTTCATGATTGATTCTTGGTACAGTACTTTTTCCGGCGTATATTTACGCTCCTTCAGATTTTGAACTTTTAGTGGCGCAAATTTACGCTTTTTCAGAGAACCAAGATTTACATTGATAGAACAGGATAGATTAAGTTTGATTTGGAACCTGTAAAGGTTAGATATTGTTTTTTTCTAGGGCGCAAATTTACGCACTTTCAGGTCTCTAAAGTTGATTATTTTCACAGCGTAAATTTACGCTCTTTTCAGATTTCAAAGTCTTATTATCCACAGTTTATCATAAGAGTAGGATAGATAAAGTAACACCTGTGAATCATAAAGTAAAACCTGTTCATGATTGAATCTTGGTACAGTACTTTTTCCGGCGTAAATTTACGCTCCTTCAGATTTTGAACTTTTAGTGGCGCAAATTTGCGCTTTTTCAGAGAACCAAGATTTACATTGATAGAACAGGATAGATTAAGTTTGATTTGGAACCTGTAAAGGTTAGATATTGCTTTTTTTAGGGCGCAAATTTACGCACTTTCAGGTCTCTGAAGTTGATTATTTTTACAGCGTAAGTTTACGCTCTTTTCAGATTTCAAAGTCTTATTATCCACAGTTTGTGAATCATAAAGTAAAACCTGTTCATGATTGAATCTTGGTACAGTACTTTTTCCTGCGTAAATTTACGCTCCTTCAGATTTTGAACTTTTTATGGCGCAAATTTGCGCTTTTTTAGAAAGCAACATTTACATTGATAGAACAAGATAGATCAAGTTTGATTTGGAACCTGTGAAGGATTGCTTCTTGGTATTTTTTAGGGCGCAAATTTTCGCACTTTTAAGTCTCTAAAGTTGATTATTTTCACAGCGTAAATTTACGCTCTTTTCAGATTTCAAAGTCTTATTATCCACAATTTATCATAAGAGTAGGATAGATAAAGTAACACCTGTGAATCATATAGTAAAACCTGTTCATGATTGATTCTTGGTACAGTATTTTTTCCGGCGTAAATTTGCGCTCTCTTCAGATTTTGAACTTTTCATGGTGCAAATTTACGCTTTTTCAGAGAACAACATTTACATTGATAGAACAGGATAGATTAAGTTTGATTTGGAACCTGTAAAGGATTGCTTCTTGGTATTTTCTAGGGCGCAAATTTACGCACTTTCAGGTCTTGAGAGTGAAAGTTTTTTTCTCGGCGTAAATTTATGCCTTTATTAAGTGTCATAATGTAAGATAGATCAAGTTTTTATTGGGACCTGTGATTGATTGAATCTTTTTACTGTACTTCTACAGTAGGGCGTAAATTTACGCTCTTTTAGATTTTGTATGGCACAAATTTACGCTTTTCCAGGTGCAATATTGACATGTATAAAGCAGATACATTAAGTTTGATTTGGGAAATTCTGTGAAGGATTGCTTCTTGATATGTTTTAAGGCGCAAATTTACACACTTTCAGATCTTAAAACTTGAACATTTTCTTGGCGTAAATTTACACTGTTTGAGATTTTGCATGGCGCAAATTTACGCTTTTTCAGGGTGCAATATTTATATGTATAAAGCAGATACATTAAGTTTGATTTGGGAAATTCTGTGAAGGATTGCTTCTTGATATGTTTTAAGGCGCAAATTTACGCACTTTCAGGTCTTAAAACTTGAACATTTTCTTGGCGTAAATTTAAATTTAAGTTTGAGATCTTGCATGGCGCAAATTTACGCTTTTTCAGGGTGCAATATTTACATGTATAGAGCAGGATACATTAAGTTTGAATCGGAATATTTTGTGAAGGATTGCTTGGTATTTTCTGGGGCGCAAATTTACGCACTTTCAGGTCTTCAGAATGGTAGCATGAAAGTAATAAATTGAAAGAAAATGAAACAGTATTGGTTATTGTGTCTTTATCATTGTTATGTGTAATAATAATATCCTTTCAAATCCACAAGATAAATGATAGTGTCATTTTGAAAGGAACAGTCCCTTTACTTTTCAAAATTATGATTACAAGAAGTAACTTATTGAAAAATGAGAAGCATTACAGGCTACAATGGATTGTATGTTTAAAAATACAACTTTTTCCCATTTTTGTGGAATTTTGACACTCGGAGAAAGGGCCAAGTTCTAGGACACCCCGTTAATTTCACTCCAGTCCTTCACTTCTATCAGGGAGTTCTTCTGGCTATGCAGTCACAAAGAATATAAGAATATAATCTTTTGACGCATTCAAGTATACGTGATTCCAGTAGTTTGATATTCGTAATTCGTAGTACTATATTACAAGGCAAACAACTCACATTCCGGAAATAAATCTCTTTTCTCACACCTTTTGTTTACTTTTTTCTATATGGTAGTGCTCAACACATATTGTAAATTGGACTTTAAATGATTATTATATTTTTACTGTTTTTAATTACTTCTGATTTTTACTCTGAAAACTTAAACACGTAGTATATCTTTCAAAATACATCCAAAATCATTAGTTTGTTTTACAAACGTTTGTAATTATTCTAAAATTTGAAAGTAAGGAGAGCCAAAGAGAGTTTTAAGCTCATGGAGATTCCTATACTTTTCTGGTCGTGGCTCTCATTTAGCCACGACTGAAAATATGAATTATTAGAAAATGAGTCACATGTAGCGCTGAACATTTTACAATCTGGAAGTTGTCCAAATATACTTCTATCTCCAAACTTGGTGGTTACTAGTTTAAAAGTGACTGGAAATTATAACTTCAATGGCAATGATATGGTAATATCACATAGATTATAACGATCAATAACCCTTCCATACTACCTGGTCCAGGCTATGCCTTTATAATAAGCAGGATACCAGCTTCTTGAACAGTTAAAAGAGTGTTTCTTTATCTATATCAATATAACTATTTACACTATTTTTTTGCAAATATTGTTAGAAATTTGATTCAAATTTAAGAAACGACATGTTGTTTTTCTTTGCACACTTTTTCAATTATTTCCAGTTTTAAAAGTGAACGTATGGCATAACAAGAACTGTCGGAAGGACAGTATGCTCAACTATTCAAAATTATAGTATGGAGAATGGGCTTATTGAGGTAAGCAAATATGGTAGTAGGGGCAGATGATTTCAAATTACTTAAGCTTTGAAAAATACACTTACATTTTCATTTGCTTTGTTAATTTTCACAACATTACTACAAGCTTCAAAATATCTTTGAGTTTTCCCAGATATTTTAAGACAACAAAAAAATTGCAAGGTTACCTCACCCATGCAGTAACTCAGAAAACATGTAAGAGTTTTAACTATAACACCTCTTTTAGTTCTATCAATTGAACAACAAAGAAAGGAGAGTCCCTAACTTGCCAATGTCAATGAAAGAATGCCATTAAGCCTTTCCAACGTGTACCCTCCCCCAACCCCTACACATTCCCAGAAATATATCTTGGATTGTAATACAACTTCCAATTTAAGAAAATATCATATGCTGTGACTTTTATATTAAAAAGTTTGCAAAGAATCCAATCCGATATCTTGTTCAGGGCAGGCTCACCGATGGCTCACGTTTCAACAAATACATAAGAAACTAATATAAGATTAACTCGACGCTGCAGGCCAAATGACACCTGATGTGCCTCTTCGTAATTGCCAACGACCACAAAACCACTCAACTGTGTGATGTTATTTCCTGTGTGTGCATCTACCTACTGTGGTGTAGCGGTTATCATACCTGTCTACAGACCACGAGGCCCCGGGTTCAATCCTGGGGTGGGTAGACACGCCAGTGCACCACAACTGGTTATCAAAGGCCGTGGACATTGACTAGGTTGTCGATGTTATGTCTGTCCGTACGTCGTACCTGTGTTCTCGTCCGGGTCGTATTAGGCGTTTCGTGATAGCATTGTTGTTATCATACCCGAATACGCAGGCGACGACCCCGTCATTGTAATTGTGTGTTCAACTCTCTCTCTCCTGTGTGTGCACTGTATCAAAAGTAAGCCATGATAGTTTATCTACCCAAAGTGATTCGCCCAAAAGAATTCTTACTACGCTGTTTGTTGATTGTGTGTGTGTGTGATATGCTGTTTAATTTTCATATATTCTAAGACATCTACTATCACAAATATATTATAATATATTGCTAAATATATATTTCTAAAATAAGATGCTGTCGTTTTATATATCTATTGTTGAAAATCGAAGAAATATTTAAATGAAAATGACCTGTTTTATTTGGAACCGAATACCACAGCCATGCGGTTTCACAGTACATGCATGAAATGTGTACACGCTGGCCATGGGTATACGTATAGCATGGAGGTACCACTTTAAAGCACGCTTGTCAGTCCATGGAGAAGAGGCTGCAGAAGAGGTTGGAACTGCGATATTTTTTTTCTTTATTTATTTGTCGCGAAATTTTTTGTCATGTTTTAAGCAAATTTAACCTACACCAAAAAAATTTAAAATGTTCCAGCAAGTTCAAGCTGTTGATGAACTCGGCAGATAGGAATATGCGAGAGTAATTGAAAAAAAGGAGCGATGGATTATGGCTGGTGAGCTTCGCAGGATGGTCAGAAGAATTTAATGCCGAGGTTTCCGAGACTGAAATTAGAAAACCGGTAGATTTCTCAACATTGTCTTTCAGTAGGTAACCTCAGAATGTTCTGTTTTGGAATGATTTTGAAGAGGGGCAGTTGTTTCTAAAGTCCATTTTGAGCCACGATGTTCGCTTGCTGAACTTGACTAGGCTAACACGTTAGGATTCTGTACATGTTGGCATAGCACTATGCCTTGGCTTAGATTTGCTGCACAAATTAGGCTAGAGTGTCACTGTCAGTAGCCCAACTTAACTAGGCCTAAACTCAAAATCTGAAGTTGAAAATTTCTTAGGCAGATCCCTAGCTTTGCTGTTTTAGATGGCCCGCCTGCCCCTAGGGTCCGCCCGCCACCTGGGGTCCGCCCTGCCAAAAGTTTTTTTTTTTTTTCTTTCCCCATTTCTTTAAAACTTAACAATAATGTTATTCTTAATCAATGAAACATCTTGCACGGATACAGAACAAGAGATTGATAGCATTAGCAATTGTCCTGTTTGGCAACGAATGACTGGTCTTTATCAACCAGAATTATTTCATTATGAATTTACAGCCAAAATCCAAGAGCTTCTTTACCAGGAAGTTGAGCACTTATAAGGGGCCCCTGAACTCCACGCCAAAAAGATGGAGCCCTTTGCGCATAGGCCTACATTTATGTGTCCCTCAACAAGAGTAGCACCCTGCTCCTTTTTAAATCAAGCTAGGGGTCTACTACGCAAACGAAGCCATAAAAATATGCAGAGGGAATACCTAACGTTAGTGTCAAATATGGGTCCAGTACAATTTTTCCAGCTGGAACTAACCTACAAAGTACAATCAATAGGAACATTTGCTGAAACACTGACAAAAATGCTCGTAGACTACTGTATTAATCAGCCTTCAATGAATTAAGGTCTGCCCAAGGCCCTACTACTTTATTTCTGCATGTGATGTGTCCACGTCACCTGCATGAAATTAGCAGCATCTCTCACATTATATTTTGTTTAAAATGATAGAGATTTTGAGTTTTTGCAGATTACCATGCTTTTTTATTCACTCAAGATTTGGGGTGCAGATAACACTGTTTTCTAGAGCAGAAACTTACAGGCCACCCTTGAAATGGCAACCATAGAGGTCATGGTGTTGTTAGTTTGCACAGGAACATCATTTACTGTTAGATTTTGATGATTTTTTAAAGGAAATGTATTGTCCCTTAAATTCAAAATTGAATGCTCATGGTGTTGTTAGTTTGCACAGGAACATCATTTACTGTTAGATTTTGATAATTTTTTAAAGGAAATGTATTGTCCCTTAAATTCAAAATTGAATGCTGCTGTGCTGGCATGTCATTTCAGGTTTTCATTTCCTTTATTCATCCCAAGAAATCTGCTATGTTAATGATCTCGCATCCATTGGAGTGAACATAGGGGGACTCCTTGTGTGTTATCGAAAAAATCACAGATTTCTCACAAATCAATAAGGAAAATTGAAACCAGAAGTGACATAATTTTTATGGCGGTGTTCCCTTCTGAATTAATCTATGAGACGATACCTTTAAAAACTTGCATCCTTTATCATACTCTTTAAAATTGCAAGATAAATTCCTTATTAAAGCTGCAGTCCCTTCAAAAATATTTAAAAAGCTTTTCTCTTTAGGTACAAAAAAGAGGGAAATTTAAGACACTTATTGAGAACTCCCCATGTGCCTTGTACCAGTCATTTTATTAGCAAAATAAGTAAAATCAAGCATATTTGATCGTTGACAATTTCTAATTTGGGATGAAAAATATCCTTCCAAAAATATTTTGAATGCTATTTTATTTTGGCATTTATTAGTATCTTAACCCTTACTCTACCAGCACCTTTTTGAAAATGCGCTCGGGGGCGGGGCCAAAGATGGGGCACCCAAAACGGCGATAATATCGCCGCGTGGTAGAGTAAGGGTTAATCAAGGCGTGATTATTGAAGGGTCCTCTGTCTTCCAGGCAGAAAAGTAGGGCCCCTTCTGCTTTCGGGACCCGCTGGGCAGCCCACCGGGATCATGCTGCCTATATTTTCGGGTTGGCGCATATGTCGCGGGTTGATTAACCCTTACTCTACCAGCACCTTTTTGAAAATGCGCTAGGGAGGCGGGGCCAAAGACGGGGCACCCAAAACGGCGATAATATCGCCGCGTGGTAGAGTAAGGGTTAATCAAGGCGTGATTATTGAAGGGTCCTCTGTCTTCCAGCTTCCGCTTTCGGGACCCGCTGGGCCGCCCACCGGGATCATGCTGCCTGTATTTTCGGCTTGGCGCATATGTCGCGGGTTGATTAACCCTTACTCTACCAGCACTTTTTTGAAAATGCGCTCGGGAGGCGGGGCCAAAGACGGTGCACCCAAAACGTCGATAACATTGCCGCGTGATAGAGTAAGGGTTAATAAAATTGATAAAGGTTTCAAACGTATCTTTTCAAATCTGCTTACTGTACTTACCTATGATGAATCCTAGGCAAAAGGATCAATTGCCTGAGATTCCAGATCTTGAAGTATCACTGCGAGTGTTCAGTAATCACACCCCTAGCTTGATTTAAAAAGGGGCAGGGTGCTTGACTTGTTAAGGGGCACATTAATGCGTGCGCGAAGTGCTGCGTCTTTTCGGCATGGAGTCCAGGGGCCTTAAGGCTCAATCCCATGGTAAAGAAGCTCTGGGATTTTAGCTATAATCATACCTCAGAAGGAAACTATTCTGATTGATAAGGACCAGTCATGAGCCGAACAGGACAATTGCTTACTATGCTATCATTCTGTCTTCTGTATCCATGTAAAGTATTTCATATATGAGGTTAATTAAGGTTATTAACTTAAAGGTTATTAAGGTGGGGTTACACCCAAAATTGCTATTTTTAAAAGGTAGCATATAAATGGACAAATAAAAACCCTTTCCTAACTATAAACACCTAATAGAGTATACATTTTCTGAAAGAGGAGATTGAATTCAAAACATTGATGTATAATTTGTATATGTAAATGACTACTGATTTGCATAATTTGTGCATATATTAAAATATGGTTATTTGAGATTTGTATGTAGCTATATGAAAAGTTAAATAAGTCTATATGTGTTTATTATGCCATACTTCAATTTTAACACATAATAGTATATGGTAAGGTTATGCATCATATGAGGATTTTTACAAATCATGCATATTAATTAGGATATGGTCACGTGACCAAATTTCCAGCAAAATGATAGAAAATCTTCAATATTTCAAATACTAAACAAGTCAGTCTAAAAAGCTCTTACAGGATTGTTGGGGGATTCACACTCTATACCTGTACCAAATTTGAAAGGTATATATGGTACATATCATAAGTTATTCAATGTTAAGCATTTACAAAGGTGATTTTGCGCAAATCGCGCTAAAATATAAAACATACAATATACACTACACGTGAATTTAAAGTTTGAGTCAAGCTCGTGTTAGTTGTACAAATGCAATGAACAATGGAAACATCACAGCTAGCTATTCAATCATGCGACTCATCATGTGGCAGGTGGTAGCAACTAATATAACACACAACCAACTTTAGCAGCAGGCCAATAGTGGGATTTGGGATGTTTCCCAGCTAATTTATGATGAATAAAATGCTACTTCCGGTTTAAAAATGCCACTTCCGGTTTTAAAAATGCATCTTTTAAATGGAAACTATAATTTCTCAAATGTATTTGACCAACTTATTGATGGAATTTTTGTCTTTTATTTAGGTAATAGGAAGAGAACATACTAAAGTATCTAAAAATGATACAACTAAATTATGGGTGTAGGAATAATATTTTAGGGTGTATCCACCTTTTAAGTTTTAAAAAAAAAAATCTTAAAAAATTAAAAAACATTTGTTTCTCATGATGGACAGGTTGGACCCCAAGGGCAGGGCAGGCCCCAGGGGAAGGTCATCCCCACGGAGGTGTGGGGCGGCCGCCCCTGTAAAACATGAAGCTAGGAGTCTGTAGTTATATTTATTTTGTTTTACGTGTACTTTCTGTACGTGAATGTTCTTATACTGTTTGACTTTTGAACATATACTTGTAATACTTGTAACTATGCTTTGGTTTTCTTTATAGACAGCCCATTATAATTACTATATAATTATTATAATAAATATATTCATTATTTTTAATGAAGAGCTGTTTTTAACTCTAACATGGCTTCCAAAGTTGCTTAAAATGTTCCCTTTTTTCGTTACATATGTCAGAAATTTTGGAACTTTTGTTTGGTGGAATTAGACTTCAAAGTAATTTTCCTTGCAATAATTGTTCTTGGCAAAAATATTTTATTATGTAGAATTTATATCCCTAGGTGTACAGCAAATCTTTAAATTTTAAAACAAATTAATCTACTGTACTGTACCTACCAATCCAATTGTTTTTATTTGATCAAATTGTGTTACAGCAAACAAACAAAACCCAAGTTAAGGATGGCCTAACAGTACTTCCTATAAATTGATGAGGTTACTAATGGATGAATATCCATATGTATATATGTCTTTGGTTCATGTCATATTTTGTATTTCTGTAATGATATAGTATTCATACAGTGAGTGCTTATGTACTATGGAATATTTCAGATTCAGCAAAAAATCAGACAAAAGATTTCTCAAACTGGAAACGTTCTGTTTTACATATAGTTAGCCTAAATAAGTTGCATATTTTTTTTGTAACTTGTTTAACTTCATACCTGTAATGAGTTGGTATTCATACAGTAAGTGCTTGTTATGTTTATGAAATATTTCAGATTCGACAATAGGAAAACGGATAGGAAAACGGAAAACACAGGACAGAAATGATTCGGGCAAACTGGTGAAGCTGTTGGCGCTTGAGCGGGGAAACAACATCACATTTATGAAAGGGCAGGAAACTGCCGAGGCAGAAGCCTGGATGATAGATAGATTTAAGAGAACAGTTACTGTTAAATTGGGAGATTTAGATTTTCTGGAGGTTTCAGTTGATAGTTTGGAAGTAGATGATGGTAAGTCAACTTTGCTTCTGTGTTATTCTTTTGAATAAGTTCTGTTATTTTGATTTAACAGATTTCTTTATTTCTGTTGTTATAAATCATTCATATAAAAGTTAAGCAACTGCCATCAGACAGAATCCAATGTGTCGACTTTGCAAGCTATTGTTTCTTGATTATTATCCATTGTTTCCATGTTGGTAGAAATTCATGAATGCGGTTGACGACTTACAGTAATAAGTGGCCGGGGCGCTAATGTAAAATTGCACCACTTACATGTAATATGCCCTATGTGTTTCTTGTTATCCCAATAGTAACCAAAACAAAAAGATCGTGAGAGTCACACACAGCATAAGCAAATAATGTAACATAACTGTGGAATTTAAAGTCTTCAAATAATTCAAATGAATTACATTATCAGTTAAAAAATTGTTGGGTGGGCACTTACATGTATTAGAGCAGGGGCGCTCAATAAGTCCAATACGGTATTCTTCATTTCCTGTAGATTTCACATTTTTATTGCAATGTTTCTGTTCCTTTCAGATGCACTTTTAGACAGGGTCCTCTCCAGCACTGACTGGGGAGTCATTTGACCCTTGACTGTTGCAGTGCCGTTAAACATCACCAAACCATTAATCTGTTTTCTAAATAAGAGTAATGCATGTACGGGAAATGACATTTCAGATGGATAATGATGAAAAAAATATTTAAGAAATTCTATTTAAAATAATGAGATTTGAGCTGTCTTCCTTTTCATACATAAAAGTAATTTTGCATGCTGTCAAATATCTTCAAACTTTAAGGAGCCTCAAGTCGGAAACTGATATAGTAATGATAGATTATCTTACTCAAAATTTAAATTTCCTTTGATCAATTACTTGATATTAGAAGGCCGTAGAATTAAATCATTAAAAAGTTTTGGCTCCACGCCTCTGTCTGATTGTTGTAAATATATGTGATGGGAATCTGGAAAAGCCGTAAAATAAAGAATAAGAAAATACTGTACACTTTGACCCAATCAGTGAAATGTCTCACTTTTTGTCAATGTTCATTAATTATTTAGGTCAGTAATTAGACTTTGCCTTTGTTTATTATGTCCTTAGATGCTAATTCTATACATGGCTAAACCATTTGTTAAAAACACAGCTTATTTAGTTTCAAAACTGCATTTATCTCAAATTTAGCAAATTTTATATTAAAACACATTTGTCCCACTTTTCAAAATTAGTGTATAATATGGTTTGTTTACGCGTTAACTATGTCAATTAATTTTTTAACGATGTCATATTATCAATCATTTATGTTTTCAAGTTGGCAGAGAATATTGTACAGAACAAGGAAATACTTGATAGCAGTGGTAAAGTAACACGTCCAAACATTTATTATGCTTTCAAAATGCTTGATTCTTCAAAATTGACCTTAATTTGGCCAAATCTGGTTGTCATGGAAACAATCATCAACAACTTAGAGGTCAACAGATTTAAGCTAAATATGAGTAGACCAAGAAAACCTTTGAAGGATTACTTCAGGGGTCAAGCAAGTCTATCTTATATGAAAGGGGACATCACAAGAAACAAAATGGTGAAAGCATTTAAAAATCTTATTCCGTTAAGGAGATATCTAAGTTTAAAGTTTGGTATCATTTGTGTAGAAACGACTGATATCAGACTTGTTGTGATGTCATAGCCTCAGATTCCTCAAAGTCTTAATGTATTCTTACATATTTTGTCCTGTGATTCTGTGGTTTAAAACGTAGTAAAACAGAATCTATGAAGGGTATTTATAATGTACCACCTAAAAAAAGTTTGAGGATAAATAATTTAAATAGATAGGAATCTGAGGCTGTGACATCACAACTAGTCTTGATTTCAGTCGTTTCTACAGAAATGATACCAAACTTTAAACTTGAATTTCTCTTTAACGGAAAAAGATTTTTGAATGCTTTTTTAACCATTTTGTTTCTTTTGAAGTCCTCTTTCATATAAGATGGACATGCTTGACCACTGAACTAATTCTTTAAATTACATTTGAAAAGATCAAATATGACAAATAAAATTGCTTTTAGAATAAAGCCAGTCAAGTCAGTTGGTTTTTGCACTGCTATGGGTTAAACTATAACATCATTGATGTCTAGTTTTATCCTTTTTTTTATGTTGAGGGGTAGGACGGGCCCACGGATAGTAGTCCCTGGATTTTGGTTGAATTTGGTGTGTGGTTTTGTTACTGCTTAAGGAAGAAGTGATTAAAATTTGGGAAACTTTATTGGAACAAGGGGAGAGTAAAAATGGAGGGATGGAGAATTTTAGGGCAAGATTTATCAAGACTTAGTTTAAACTTTCCAATGGAGTGTGCTGAACAATGAGCTCATGCTATGAAAGAATAGCCATGCAATGAATTTTCTGGACTCAAGAAAATCAAGTGAAGTGGTCTCTGGTATCAAAGAATTAAAAACATTTTGCTTCTGCCATTAATGAAAATGATGGAATGTGAATCTACCCTGAATAGAGCTCAAACAATGAACACTTAGCCTGAATTAAACTGAAAACAATGATCACAAGTCTTGATCTTTAAGTGTTTAGAATTTAAATGGCAATACAGATCAACAGTGAGAAAGAGATTATTTGGGAGTATAAATTTGGTGGGTCGAGGGTTTCTGAGGTAGATTGTATTCCGGTGGGGAATGAACAGGGGCGGAGGTATGCACTCTGCAGAGTGCTAAAATTCTAGTTTTATCATGATTTTATACTTTTTAAATGTTGTTGGGTACTGTTAAGTCATCCTGTGAAGGCATCCCATCTGAATCTCATGATGATGTTAATAGATCTGAACATACTGTAAAAGGTATGTGTTAATAAGTAGTTAGGCCTACATTTTGTTGTTATTGACTCCATGTCATCCAGCCCGCAATTCCGATCAAAGCCACCATCAACAACCTCTCTCGTATTGACAGCGTTCATATTACCCGTCTTAGAATTGGTCACACCCACCTCACCCACTCCCACCTCCTTATTGGCTCCCCCTTCCCCTCTGCAACAATTGCCATTGCACCCCACAATCCATCACGTTCTCCTTGCTCTATGACCATATTTAATTCTCCTCTTCCACCCCTCTCTACTTTGTTATGTTTCAACCATGCACCTCCCCTCACGATCACAGCTTTCTGACCTTTTGTACTTAAATTTCTCTCATTCTCACCCTGTTTCCTTTACTTCCTACCTCTAGGATGATCTGACCTCTCAGGCACAATTTGACCTTAGTTGTTGTGGTGCCGTTAAGCCTTCACCAAACAAACAAACAAACAAACAAAGAGGAAGAGGTTATGGTTACTCTACCTGTAGAAAGGTTGATTGGGTCAAATCAACAGCAACTATCACGAAAAGATTCAAAGAGTCTAGACAAAGTTGCAAGGGAGCAATTTCAACTGTCCAGAGAGAAGTCTAGGGACAGTTTTATTCTCAGATTTGAAAGTCTAAAGGCTATGATGCGTGTTGTATTATTAAAGGAGATAAAGGCAGCATTTAGTAGTAAAGGGCTAAGATATTCGTTTGTTGTTGGGTTGTGTAGTTACGACACAGATTTTATTCTGCTTGGTCTTGATCCATTTTCATCTAATCGAATCACTTACGAATATAGAAAGAGTAATATAAAGGATTTGGATGATCTTTTAGGAAAGGGCTGGGATGTCAATCATTCCAAATATGTTACAAAGGTTGTTGTCTGGTTTAGCAGAGGGTCGATCCATAGTAGGGTAAGTATTGCTTGTTGTTCAGGTACTGTACCTCAAGGGGAAAATTACCGTGAAAAGCTTGTCAGGCAAATATTTTGTCAAGAATAGCAGCTTTAACTTTCTCATACAGTTCTTTTCTTGTATTTTCCCTAGGAATATTAACCTTTAATCAGGAATTGGCAAATCAGCCTGATATAAACTTGCCTCAGGCATTGGTATAGTATCTGAATTTATAATTGTCCTGCCACAAATTTAGGCTGTCCTTTGCATGATTAAAGGAGATATACAGTCTGACAGTCCTCATTCAGAATTAAAAATAACACATCTTCTTGCCAATTTTCATACCACACGAAGCAATCTTAATATTCAAAACTTGAAAGCTACTACTGAAATTATCAAATCATGCTTTTTACAAACTTTGTGTATCACATAATTTTGGAAAAAGCTTAAATAGAATTTATGAAGAAATACATGATAATCCTAATGTCCCTTCCCTGTTGAGGTCATAATACCCAACATTATGAACAAACTTGAACACAATGGCAGTCTCCATGTGTCAACTTCAAACCGTAGAAACTTGAGATAGGATAAGATTTTGACATTCTGTTTGTGGTAGTTGGTTAAGAATTTGATCCTCTATAATATAGAATAAGGATTTCATCCAACTTGGTCTTCTTTTTAATACATTTTCTGTTTAATTGAATAAATTGTCAGCTGCGAAGACCCTGCACAAATTTTGCTATGATAAAATTGTTTTAGTCGCCTGAGGCAGTTGGATTAGTAATTTGTCCAACCCTTTCAAATTGTTTCTTATTTATTCTTATCACCATTACATTTAATCATTAGCAGGGTGAGATGACTGATTGTCTTAGGCAGCTAACCACATAATTTGCCAAATTTTGTTTTGAGCACTTTTAAGGGGAAATTTCAGTGTTTGTTCATATCGTTTAAGGAAGATAAACGCCATAAGCCCATGCTTTGATGTTTGAAAGGGAATAAAAACACTTTTTCATCATAATTCAGAGCAAGAGCTTTGCAAACTTGTCAGTAGGCATATTTATAATTCTTTCATGGAGAATGAATTGGCATTCATTTGCAAGTGATTTTGTGTGATCATTTTTAGGATAAGAAATATTTGATAGTTAAAATGAGTAAAAAGCCAATTCCTTTGCTTCAAACCTTTTTTCACCCCCGTTCAATTTGACTTGTGATTTGTGTAACCTTGCCTTCAATTTGTTTCATATTTATTCTTGACCATTACATGTAGTCTTCATAAGGGATAATGTTCTTGGTTATCCTGGGCAGCCAAACAAATGATTTGTCGAATTCTGTTTTGAGTATTTAAAGAAGGAATAACATAGAATCAGCTTTATTCCCTGATGGATTTATCAATCTGAATGCAGTGGGAGTGATCTCAAATGAATCTTGTTTTAATGATATCCATGTTCTACCCTCTTTAAAACTGTATGAGTGAAATTTATAGTAGGTTGTAGATAAAGGGTTCTACACCTGCTTCTTTTCATATCAAATGAAAATATCACTAGACCGAAATGTGAGGGCACTAATTTTTGTGAATTTCAATATTATGCTATGTTATCCACAACAGATCAATACATGTCATGCCTCCCATAGCCCACAGATGATGTGTAGGCGAAGTCACACTTTGAATATTTATATTGACTAGAAAATTGTTATTGCAAGCTAGATAAGCATTGTGATTTTTTTACAATACGCCCTCACTTTTCGGTGTAGTGCTCCTTTAACGTAAGTGTATTACATCAAAGGAAGTTTTAAAGAAATTATGTATACATTTCCAAGGAATCATGTATACATTTCCTAATTGTTTTACAGTTCTAGGGTAAATGCAACAAAAGTTCTGTTCATTGAATATAAGTTTAGTCTCAACTTTATATTCATTTTTTTTTTTTTTTTTGGAACATTTTTGTGTGTGTGTGTGTGTGTATTGAAGTCTGAGTGCTTGATATTTGTATGGAGGAAAGTTGGCATGTCTTGAATGGTCTTAAATGTGCACTTCATAAGCATGGAGCCACATGTGCAATAGATATACTATTTTGGCATTTTTATGGAACATTCAAGTCATTTTTCACAGCTATGCAAGAATTCTATGTTGAGTTACCATCTCAACAACTTCTGTAGGGAACGCCGTGTTCGAAGATCTATATATTGTGACATGAGAGAGAGAGAGTCTGGAATTGGCTAGTCTCTCATTGTCCTCAGGCCTTTTCACCCAAAGGTACTGCCAGAGCTGAAACTCTCGCAGGATATCAGTCCTTGGCCCGTGAAAGAATTGACCTCATCGGGGTGAAAATACACAACACCTGTCCAAGGCATAGCCACGTACCAATGTTAAGACTTACTGAGAATTTTCTCTATCAGACAGGTGGAAATTTTGAGAAAAGTCTTGAGGCTGAAGTAGCATATAACAGTTTGCAGTGGAGTAAGAAATGTAATTTTTGTAATAGCCATTCCTGGGTCAGTGGTCATGGTGCAAGGGAAATTCTTGTTGCAGAAATTGGTCTAGTGAATGGTAGAAACTGTCATTCCATCCCTGTCCAAATAAGCGTGGTTTGTTCCATCTTTGGTAATTTGTATCAAGTGGTTGCTGCAGTGCTAGTTCAACCGTTACACTTTCTTTGTATAGTAAGGGATGGAGAGGTCTTCCTTAGGTTAGACAATATACTCAGGAAGGAGGAAGGGTTCCTTTCAGTACATTTTCAGCTGCAGTCCATCAGAATAGCAATATTGCTAGTAGGTTTCACTTAGTCTTTGGACAACATGACGGAATTCATATTGTAGTTTATTCTAAGGTCCAGAGCTACGCTTCTTCAAATGGTATTGTACCACCTGAACCTAACCAAGCTTTCTCTAGCGCAAACCTTTTCAAGAGTAGAAACACTGTGACAGGTAATAGAGAAACTACTGCTTCCTCTTTGAGTGAAAATGGTTCTGGATCTAAAACATTTCCAAATTTGACAGAGGAAGACAACACAAACAAAGATTCACATAAATCAAGATGTAGCAGAGAAAGATCATCAGAAGATGGCAGTGGAAATTGCCACAAACAAGAAGACACCGTTACACCAGCACCTGGGGAAGGTGTGGAACACACACAGACGCCTACGGAAATTTCAGGGAATCTTACATTGGCTAATGAATTGGTTCCCTATGTTATTAGAAACAAGGTTCTGTTTCTTTCTTGCGAACATTTGTTCTCTCTCTTGGGTCTCCACACCCATGTAAAAAAGAGGGATTTGTGTTTATTGACTGGCGTTTAACCAAGTTTGGTATGAAGAAGGAAGGAGAATTTATATTCAAATCAAGAAAAAGGTGCTTCATTTCATACAAAGCAATTGTTAACTTGCTGGAAAGAAAGATTGGTGGCATTTCTTCAGCCATTAGCCAGAGCCTTTTGGATCATTGCCAATTAGGGGTGATATTATAATTATCTTTACCTGACAGAGCCTTTTGGATCATTGCCAATTATGGGTGATATTATAATTATCTTTATCTGACAGCCTTTTGGATCATTGCCAATTATGGGTGATATTATAATTATCTTTACCTGTTTGCTGCGCTTATACTTCTTTACATCTGAAGCTTTGGAAGCTGGTCAAAGTTGGCTAGATAGATTATGGTGCTATAATACTGGGAATTGTTGCTCTATGAAACACATCAAAGGCAAACTTACATTAATAAGTGAAAACTAACTTTTTGTAAGGTGACATTGCTGTTTTTGTTTTTTATGTCATGAATGATGTTAATTACGAGAGGCAAAATGTAAAATTCTGTTAAAATTGTGCACTAACAACGATCTCTCATGAGTGGAATTGTGGCGTGCTGGGTAGAAGTGTATGAATGTGTTGTGGTCTGTAAATAATCCCTATTGTGTTTTGGGTATGATAAAGACTCAAAATCTTCTAGTCAGAACTCCCCTTCCCCCTCCAAAACTGCACAGACTGCATTTTACGAGGTTTCCCAATGTGTTACTTATCTACCACTCCTTGGTAGCAGCCTAGTTGTGGAATCATTTACCATCATTTGGGTGTAATTTCTTTCACTTTAACCCATTTCTGTATGCTGACATTGTGTGATTGCTGTTGTTTACTGATCTGCAGCCTCACGAAGGTTATGGATTTTTCATTTGCATGCTATTGCAAATAAAAAGACAACAAATTTTGGCAGAACTTTATTCAACTTTACACAGCTTTCCTGAGAGTATTCTTTACTAGAATATTAAAAATCGTTCCTCACCAGGTTCACAACAGAACTGTTTATCACAAAATCCTGCCGTTTGAAACTTGGAAATGGTAGAATTGATCTATTTTCTGTAAGTCCTCTGTTGGCCATGCGAACAACTATTCAGCCATTATTTTAAAGGATTAGTTCAGTGGTCAAGCATGTTTATTTTGTATGAAAGAGGACTTCAAAAGAAACAAAATGGTGGAGAAAACATTGCAAAATCTTATTCCGTTAAGGAGATATTCAAGTTTAAAGTTTTGTATCATTTCTGTAGAAATGACTGAAATCAGACTAGTTATGATGTTACAGCCTCAGATTCCTCAAAGTCTTTATGAAATTTAAGAAAGTTTATTTAAATTTTAATTATTTAAATTATTTTTCCTCAAACTTTCTTGGGGTGGTATATCATAAATACCCTTCTTAGATTCGGTTTTACTACTTTTTTGACATATCCCATGGTTTTTAAGCCACAAAATTGCAGGACAAAATATGATAGAATACATCAATATTTGAAGGAATGTGAGGCTATGACACCACAACGAGTCTGATTTAAGTCGTTTCTACACAAATGATACCAAACTTTCAACTGAATTATCTCCTTGACAGTAGAAGAGTTTTGATTGATTTATTCACCATTTTGTTTCTATTAAAGTCCTCTTATATATAAGATAAACTTGCTTCAATCTGACGGATTCGTTTAACTTTTGCAGGTTAAATTTACATAGATACATATCGAGTACTATGCATTTAAATCGGTAACTAAGAAAGATGCAAGACCAAACCAAAGTGAATTGTTTGAAAATCTTTCATTTCAGAAAAATGAAGGTAATTTTAGGCTGCTGTAGGTAAAAGTGTGCCAGTATTAATATTTGTTTATGATCTTGTTGTATTTTCTTTGTTAATTACCATTCCAGAACAACATGTTATATTAAGTAGTATATTGTTCCCAGTGTCTGGCACAGCTGCCCCTCCTCGGTAGCAGCGAAGGCATTATCAATAGTTATTGGATCTACTATGTACTATTTTTTTCTTAAGTCTTAAGTGTGTGTGTGTATGTATGTATGTATATATATGTATATATATATATATATATATATATATATATATATATATATATATATATATATATATATATATATATATATATATATATATATATATATATATATATATATATATATATATATATATATATATATATATATATATATATATATATTTATATATAAAGCTTTCTTTTAACTTGCAAATTAAAATTACATAGATGCATATAGATTACTAACTATTCAATTGAATCAGTAACTAAGAAAGATGAAGACCAAATGAAAACTAATGAATTGTTTGAAAATTTTGAATATTTTTAGGCCACTAAGTAACAGTGTACCAGTGTTAATCTATGTTTATGATCTTGTTCCATTTTGTAAATTTTCATTACAGAACAACATATTCAAATAATTTGTTCATCTCATATCTGGCACAGTCGTGCCGACTTTGTAGCAGCCAAGGTATATGTCTAAGAATAGTTATTTGATTTTGTAGCAGATGTACTATTTTTTCTAAAGGCTGCTGTTGGCAAAAGTGCCCCAGTGTTAATCTTTATTTAGGATCTTATTATCTTTGGCTTGTTAATTTTCATTTCAGTACAACATATTAAACATTCTATTATTATAAACACCTTGGCCAGTTACAGTTTTCAACCTTTGTATAATTTATAGTATTATTCTTAAGTTTTTGTATTTCAAGTTACTGCTGTTGAATTTTTAAAACAGTATACAATATCTGCCATGATGAATGAACCATCAACAATTTTTCATTTGAATTATTATTGCTATATATACTGTAGGTTAGCAAATTTTATTTTAATTTTTAATTTGATAGTTTTATTTTAAAGGAGCAGTTGTCATATTTTGGAAATTTCACAAATATATCATCCACCTCAGATCGATAAACTTCATGCGTCCATAGCCCACAGACAATGTGAGAGCAAATGTCACTTAAATAGTCATATTAAGCAGAAAATTGATATACCGTTGCTTGCTAGATATGCATTAGGGAGACCCCCTAAAAATAGATATAGATAGATATACATAAAAAATAAATATAGATATACATCTAAAATGTGCCTTTATAACATCACACTGTACATTAAAAAGTCTCTTTTCAATGTACTGATGAAATCATAGAAATGCAGTAACCCCTAAACGAGTAAAATTTTAACAAGATTTGTTTCTTACATAAGCATTTTATCATATATAAGAAAATGAAAATTTCTTGAAAATATTCCTTACTTTTCTTTGTAATCTTTTCTACATACTGTATAATAGAGAGTACAATCATGCTATTTTTTATACTGCTGCTTTAATTTTAAACATACGCACCTCTCATGTGCAATCATGAAATATTTCATAGAAGTTTTATAGCTATAATGTTTCTATATTTTCTACATTTTATAGCAATAAGTTTTATCTCTTTTTTTGGTGTATTGCAATGGAGCAAACACAACCACTGCCATCATGACCATGATAAGGTTACTATTACTATTATTAGGCTGTTCGGGGAGGGACTATTATAATTTTCAATATAAATTACTCTACTTACTGTATTATATATTTCTTAGACCTGTAACGTATACTCTCTTTTTTTTTCAATAAGTTTTTTGTTTTCATAATTAAATGTTATACATAGATTATCAAATTAGTATTTAATTTTTACTTTATACAGTATAGCTACATTGTATTCAACTCCTGCCTTGTAGCATTCAACTCCTGCCTCATAGCATTCATGCCCACCATCAAGTTTGTTATTATTAAGAGTTTTGAGGACAAATGGATAATCTTTTGATTCTTCTTGCATTTTTACTTCATTTTATATTAATATTTTCAACCAGTGTGGCAGTGCCCCATATCTATATAACATAGTCCCTTTTTGTTTAAGTATAATGATTCCGTATTGACTTAATTCATTTCCAAACTTGCTATGGAACTTTTAAAAAGTTGTTATTGTAGTTTTTGCTCTCTTTTGTCAAGGTTGATGTTTAAAAAATGTATGTTGACAGCTAGCTACAACATGATCTAAATGGGTTAAAAAATACTATACTTTAAACCGTAACGGTAGAGAAGAAAAGTCTGATTAAAGATGGTTTAAAATTGACCATGTACAGAAATTTATATTTTAGATACCCAAGTAAGATAAATTGCACAATGTTTTGCACTTCAAACCATGAACAGAATAAAATCATATCAGTAAAAAGTTCTTTTGGCGACAATAAAGAGGAAATGGAACATGTCTATTTACCTTGATGCAATATTTACAAAAAATGCACATGGGAATTTTTTTATAGTTGCGATGTAAGAACTTTCATAAGAGCATTGGTCATTTTCATACATCATAAAATGTGAACATACTGCAAAATTATGCAAGTCTGGTATTCTGGAAATTTTATTTTTCTTCTTAGTCTAAAAATCTTTTCCTGTTCATACACCTTATAGTGAAAAATAACATTCTGCCAACATCCATCCATTCCTACTTTAAACTCAATTTTCAGCAAAAGTTTATTTCAAATCAGTCTTTCATTTTATGTATCATACTGCTATTGAATTTCATATCACAAAGCACCTGAATACCTGACATGTACTGTCATTAAGTGTGTTGTTATACCAGGGAGTCTTAACAACTCTCTGGTTATACATAGTTTAAGTATTTGTCAATAAGTGTGTTGTTATACCAGGGAGTCTTAACAACTCCTTGGTTATATATAGTTTAAGTATTTGTCATTAGGTTTGTTGTTACACCAGGGAGTCTTAACAACTCCCTGGTTATATATAATTTAAGTATTTGTTATTAAGTTTGGTGTTATTCCAGGGAGTCTTAACAACTCCCTGGTTATATATAGTTTAAGTATTTGTCATTAAGTTTGTTGTTATACCAGAGAGTCTTAACAACTCCCTGGTTATATATAGTTTAAGTATTTGTCATTAAGTTTGTTGTTATACCAGGGAGTCTTAACAACTCCCTGGTTATATATTGTTTAAGTATTTGTCATTAAGTTTGTTGTTATACCAGGGAGTCTTAACAACTCCCTGGTTATATATAGTTTAAGTATTTGTCATTAAGTTTGTTGTTATACCAGGGAGTCTTAACAACTTCCTGGTTATATATTGTTTAAGTATTTGTCATTAAGTTTGTTGTTATACCAGGGAGTCTTAACAACTACCTGGTTATATATAGTTTAAGTGTTTTGTTAATAGATGTTAAAGTTTTAGGTAAATATGTGAAGTCTTTTTTAATATTCCTGTTGTTTTCAAATCAATACAAATTTAAGAAAGTAATTCCATGTTTTTCTTGTATTTTTCTCTTAGTACTGTTTTTTTTTTCTTTTTCTTTTTAACTTAAGACTAGAAATCAACCAAAAGCTAAGTAATTGCCCACAGTGTTGTTTGTTTTGTTGCAATATGAATCACTTTCCTGTCAAGCCTCCTGCAAGTGTCTGGCTGCCATGTGTTTCTTGTCAAAAACGTATGACCACTTCATATGATAATCAAAAATTTCAAATAAAGAATTTGTTTAATACAAATTTTGTCTGCTAAAAATGTGGACCTTTGTGAGTTTTAAGGAATCGGTTGACCCTTCCTCTTGGGTACTACACCCCTGTGTACTAGACTTACCTCGACTGTCACATCCCTTTTTTGTGATCAAATGTGTGAAGATAATGTAACCTTGTATCCTGAATAGTGCTAGCTAGCTTAAGCCCTAGCACACTTTTAAGGTAAATGAAAGATGATACCATGACTACCCACGCAGTGCATATATGATCTTTTTGCCAATGCTTTCTTTTAGTTTGTGATAAAATCACGTTACGGGTAGTTTTGGACCTTTATGTTAGTTGGTTATTGGGCATGTCACACCTGGTCTCTTGATGAATTAGTGACATATATCAAAGTTGTCAAAACCTGTAGGTTCCTCAGGTGGTTCAGTGAGACATTTGTGCCAACAATGATCAAATTATTGTTAGCATGCAAACAAAATGCGATAAACTGGAAGTAGAGATGTGGGCTAATAGGATAACCTTACTTAAAACCCCTGATGAACCTCTCATGTAGAAAATCTTAAGTTTTGACTCGCGTTAAAGTTTTATACGTTGATTATCAAAATTAAGAGATGAAACATAAAATGCTAAAGAAATCATTCGTAAAAAAGGGGACCGTTCCACACCTGAATAAGAGGATGGGAGATTTTAATAACAAGAAATTTGAATTACCGGCAAATCTTTTTATATTCTTGATAGTCGATGTCAGATATAAAGGTAGTGAAGACAAATTCACTGATTATTTAAGGAAATGTTTACCTGCACTTTGTCCTCCACTCCCCATATCAGATACTTTGGGTTAAAATTTCTTTCATCAAAGAGGGGTTCACTATATGCTTTTTATGATGGTTTCAATGGAATTTTCTCAGGGGGACAAAAGCATAACATTTCAGACTCCCGAGTAAACATCACCCCCTCCCCTCCCTCCATTGTTATTTTTTTCCCTCCATTGTTAATTTTTTTTTTCAACTGGATATTTTGAGGGAAAATAGGAAAGTAAGCAATTTTTTTTTTTTTGAATAAGATTTTTTTTCTTCGTATATTGAACGAAGAATTCAGAGATTTTGAGGAATAGTAAAGAGATATTTCTGAAAAAACTTCTGACATTTTGAGCGAAAAGTCAGATATTTTGAGGAAAAACCTTGAAAATTGATAAGAATTCATATAAATTGGGCAAAAATTCAGAGATTTTGAACTTTGGAAAAGTAAGATATTTTGAGGAAAAACTTTAGGCATTTTGAGGAACAAGTAAGATATTTGGAGAAAAAAAGGGAAATTTGGAGAAAAAGTTGGGAAAAGCATACTTTGTTTTTATTTTTCACATTAGAATCGGCAGTCTTCTGGAAATTTCCAGGACAGATGATTGCGCCCTGGTTCCCCTTTAGCTATGCCAATGGATGGATTTACTTCAGAGTGACAAGGTCCTTACCCACCCCTCTTTCCCATCAAACAACTGCTCTACCATTATTTGATTTGTCTGTGATTTGTATAATGGATGTAGTAGCGAAATTATAACAAAACTGGCTGAGATCTGGAGTAAGCCTTAGCTTTGACAATTCACTCCCCCTAACTTCCCCCACCGCCCACTCCCCCACTACCTTACCCCCCACTTCCCCCACCCCACTGTCCTACCCCACCCCCACTGCCCCCACTGCCCTACTTTCCCCACGGTCTTTCAGTGTTTTTACTGATTAACATGCTCAATTTCGAAGAAGACATACTTTAAATTGGGTATAATTGGATGTTAATCATAAAAATAAAACACATGAAGAATAAGAAAATAAAAATATTGCTTTTAGAAATATGATGAGAACAATTTTAGCATGCAAAAATTGAAAGGATTTTATTGAACTAAATGAAAAGAAATATCTTAAATTGTTATGGATATTTTACATAAAAATATTCTAAAAAATCGAATAAGCAAAAGAAAATTAATTGCCATTTCAAATTATCAATTGATTAATGGTTTGAGAGCAACATAACCATGTAGTTTTCATTCAAAACCCATTCCTTTATCTAACACTTCATTATGTTCTTCACATATGTATGCATTGCAGAGAAGTAAGAATTTTTGGCTACTATACAATTCCCTGTATAAACCATATATTCCACTAATTCCAGTATTTGCAGAGATGACATCTGTGTACAAAACACACAATATCTAAGCTGTTGAAAGAATGTATTGTTCTCAGAGAGATATCAAATTTACATCAACAACACTGGCCTTGTGAGACCACACCTGGTCTGAGCGCTGAACTGTAAGTGATACTAGAAAAGTAGTTCCTGATTCAACTGCTTTGTAGCCTAAGGCATGATGAATAAACAATTCATTAGGGAGTTTAATCAATTGTGTTCAGTCCTAGACAGTTCAGTTATTTGATCAGAACAAGCTACTATTAATAGCTCCATGATCTAATGAAAAGGTCTTGCAAAAGTTTAAGAACAAAATTAACATAAGCAAAGTCAAGCAAGATGAAAAATGTACAATAACATTAAAGCAAAATTATGCGAAGCAATATTGACAAACTAGACATAGGAAACGATACAAATCCCCTCACCACTAATAATGCGTATTCCAGACTGTCCCAAATGTCATCCCATGCCTATACTCCATGCAATCACACCTGAAAACCAGATATATACTGTGTCATTCCACCACTTGCATGACCCACATGCCATCACAATTAAAATCCAGAAAAAGTGTAACCAAAAACTTTAATCAAAACTTTAACCAAACCTTTAACCTGACAAATATTTTCATTGTTATGCAAATAAGCTAATTTGTATGCACACACAACCCCCAAAACCATGCTCATTTGATCAGTACCATGTCCTCTACCCCTATGCCAAGTCACATAAATGTACACCATTAATAACTGAAGTTATGCAAACTTTAATCAAAATTCTAACAGGATACCGACGCCGACACCAACAGGACACCGACGCTGACACCGACGCCGGGGGTAGTAGAATAGCTGTATTATTCTTCGAATAGTCGAGCTAAAAAGTAATTAATAATCCTAAAGGGATTGCCAACAAACTACATGTAAATAATTGTATTACTTGAAAAGTTGTTTTACTCTTACATTTTAAAGATATCATGTAGTTTTTCTTCTTCAATTTTTTTTATTTTCATTTTGTAAGTAGATAAAGGGGAAAAGGGTTAAGAATCCTTCAAATATATTAGTTGGTGGAAGGCCTGTTTCTAAAGCATCTTCCCGTTTCCAGGGCCACTCACCTCCTCAGTAAAACTTTAAAATACAGCCATTGGAATACTACCTATTCTAGTGGGGGGATTGTCAACCAAACTTCATGCAAATTAAAGGTCGTTTGATTCGTTTACGTTTAACAACCATGGCAACTGAGTCTGGACTCAGCTCTACATTCTCAAATTTTGTAGGTGTATAGTTGTCATCTTGGGTGTTTTCTTTATCAGCTTCGTAGTCGTCAATAAAACTCTCCAGACTGTTATCATCTGAAGTTTCCTCATCTGAAGATTCCTCATCTGAAGATTCCTCTAAGCATTCATCTACATCACTCACGTTGTTCACGGAGTCTTCATCTTCCTGGTCAGAGTCGCTCAACGATGACCTCATTCCCGAATCTTTGCTTGTTCCCTTTGCTTGCAGTAGCTTCTTTCTATCGCTTCGCAATCTTCCTGGCAACGTCTTAGCTCCATATTCATGACTAACCTCACCCAAGATGTATTCAGAACCATACTCAAATTCACTCCACATGCTTGAAGAGGTGGAGTCAAGGCGTTTTGCTACCCTCTCCTTGTTTACTTTTTCACTGTCGCTGACTTCAAAATCTGGATCCATTTCGTGTTCCGAGGGCGGGCTTTCTCCCAGGTCCTCATTGTCATCTTCATTGATCAGTTGGGGAATTGACCTTTCTTTGCACAAAGAACATTTTTGGTACCATCTCGAACGTTGGCGACCTTTACTCATTAATATTACAATCCTGTTGAAGAAGGGAAATAACAAATTTAACGAAAAAAGAACTGCTCAAAATCTGAATCTTTGTACGTTAATTTTTACCATACCTACAAGTAATAATCACAATACAAACTAGAATTTCAGCACTCGGTGAAGTGCATACCTCCGCCCCTTATATTTTAAAGTTCACTCCCCATACCCAATACAACATAGGCCCACCAAGTTTAATCCTCAAAGAATCTCTTCCTCAAGCTGTTTTGACTACTTGGATTCTGATTTACCTGATTGATTTCATCCAAAGTACAAAAAATGTTTTCAGTTTTATTCATGCAAATGATTCATTGTTTAAGTTCCATTCAGGCAAAATTCACATTCCATCATGTTTCATTCATTGCAAGAACCAATTGTTTTGATTTTGTTTGAGCGCAGAAAATTGATTGTTTGCACTTCCTTTCATGACATGGCTGTCAGTATTGTTCAAGCACATTGAAAAGTTTCAACTAAGTCTTCACAGATCTCACCCTAAAATATCCCCATGCTTCCATTTCTGCCTTCCCCCCTGTTTCAATATGTCCCAAAATTTATTCACTTTTTCCTTAAGCATGAAAAACATGTTTATGTAAACAAACTCCATAAGCTGATAGCTGTAAAAATAGGAAAAGGTCTATGGGTAATTGGGTATTGATAGACAATTGTTTAAATTTATTTGATATTTGTTTAAAACCGTGGGTAAAGTGCAGATTTTCACCACAAATGGTTTTATGCAAACTGTTTCTCTAAATGATATAAATTATTACCAACTAGTAAGAAACCTCTACACATGAAACAACTGAGCTTTATGACGTACTTCTAAAATTCTTGGCGTAATAAAATTTCTAACAAAAGAGTAAGCATAGTACAGTATACGTTGAACTGTCGAACATAAAGTAAAGCAAAATGATTCTCATTTCCAGCCGCAGATTGAGTTCAAAAAGATGATTCAGAACATTGTCGGGGGAAGAGGGCATTAATGCCATCAATGCTACTTGCCTCCAAATTAAAAATTGATGTGTGTTTCCCCCTCCCTCCCCAGGAATCCATTTGAAGCCATCCAGTATTTTCAAGCAGTCAAAATGAATTTAAAAACGCAAAATATGTATTTTCATTTTATTTGTAGCCCTTTGTATTGATGCAACTCGTTCGTTTAAATATTTTTAACATTTTTCACCTTCAGTGGACCCCTTCCAAGATCAACCACTGCTAAATGCATTTTTGTCCTCCAAACAATGACTCACGTCCCACCATCGATTCGGAAACGTTAGCTCAGCGCAAAAGACATTTCCAAAAAGATTTCTCGATCAGCCATTAATGATGAAGTAATTCTCACGGCATACTCTTTTCTCAAGAAAGTTTTTTTATTTTGTTAAATATATATATATATATTATATATATATATATATATATATATATATATATATATATATATATATATATATATATATATATATA
>JAIGNY010001084.1:0-35890 GCA_020152595.1 Chiridota heheva
TAACATCTATATGTGTTATGTCTGTGGAGTTTTAGGCATAAAGAAACTTGTAAAGTGTATTTCTTGTATATTTACAAGATACCAATGTATACTTTCATTGAGTCATTTTTACAGAAGCTTGAGTTTATGTGTATGACTATCTCGTATTTGCTATTGCCTACAATTATCTATGGAAAATAACTTTCGCACTGCACGTGTTTGCTTTACGTAATTATTCTCGATGGTGCATAACTCCTGACTAGACACAAAGAGTCCTTACGCTTATATCGCACTGATGAATGGAAATAGCGTGAAACGCAGGATTTTTTACCGAAAAGATGTCAAGGGGAGGAGGTTACGCTAATGGGTCGGAAAGATTTTAAATGTCACTTAGAATTACGTTGCTGAAAATAGTGTTATTTTTAGGATTTCTGCACCAAATGAAATAATTAAACCAGTTTTCAGGGTATAAATGATCCAAGTAAGAACTCGTTGATGTTCAAACATTCAGTTTTTGTAAGATTACATAATTTTTTGTTGAGTTGTCTCAACTACCTGTGTGGCCGAATAATTGCGTAATACCTTTTTACCTCGTTTAGAAAGTGTCCTTCGAACGGGACGAAAATGACACTGGCATTTTCATCCCGTCCATGTTTCAAGGGGCGCTTTCTTCAAATGACATCCCCATTCTTTGTTTTCATGCAAATATCTAGATTACTCAAAAATAACTCGGTTACTCAAAAATAACTCGGTTACTCAAAATAACTCGGTTACTTGATTAGTTTGGTTTGGTGAAGCTTAACGGCACCATTACAGCAAAAGTTAAATCGTGCCCGAGAGGTTACCTTATTTCAGAGGAAGGAAAACATATTAGGAAGAATATGGGAGAAGTTTGGGGGCTGAAAACTAGGAAGCTGGGATCAAAAGAGTAAGTGCATAGGTGTAAAAAGTAAAAAAATGGAGGTAAGGGGAATGGGAGAGGACTGAGGACTAAATATGGTTGTCGAGGGAGGTACTTGATCTCTTAATTAAGAATTGTTATCCTTTGGACATCTCCAACCCGACACCCTTAATTTTCTCAAAATCAGGAGTAATCCACACCTTTCAACCCGAGAGACTCTTCACAGTTCACTTACTAGCACCAGCTATTGTTACACCATACACAACACAGGGGTAATCTACACCTTCCAACCTTGTTTTTTTACAGTTCACTTGCTAGCAAAAGCTATTATTACAGCGTACACAATAGGTCATTCATCTGAAGTTCAAGCCACAAGCCTGTTTTGCAGTGAAGTGGAAAAGATTAGTCTTTGGCTGAGCCTTGTGCAATGTCCATGAATGATTGGTGGACCATTCTGGATAGAGATCTTAGTAATGGCAACATACAGAACTTATGTGATATGTTGACCTCGACAGATTGGAATGTTTTCACAGAGTCTTGTGATTCCTTAAATGAATTGACGGAAGTAGTTCCAAGCTATATTCAGTTTACAACTACTGTCTGTATTCCATCTAAATCCCATTTTCAAGATGATGATGAGGTTGCCTGCTGATGACAACATCAAACATTTGGAGATGAATAAAAGAATTGCAATCGTGGCTGGAAACTCAAACTTAAGGAATAAGATACAAAGGACCAATAATAAACATGTTCACAAGATTAGAAGTGATTATTTTAAAGACATAGCCTCTTCCTCGTCTTTCTGGAGCTTCTTACAATCCATCAGTAATCCAACTGATATACATGATGGTGAAGGCATATCTGCAGATTTTATCTGCAAATTGAGTGAACACTTTGGACGCTTTAATAATGCAGTAAATAAAGACATTACTCTTCATTTACCTGATATGACTATTGATACGATACCTAAGATAGTACAGGAGGAAGTCAGGAAGCAATTTGGATGTGTAAAGCATGGCATTGTTCACGGTTTGATAATATCCCATGGTTTAATTGCATGCATGTATTGCATGTATCCCGGGTTTAATTGCATGCAGAAAATACTGCTACCACATATAACACAGTCTATAATTACAAGGTGTGATCAAAACCAATTTGCGTACAAAAAAGGCTGTTTCTTGTACTGATGCCATACGTACTCTTATCCATGGTATAGTTTCAGCGCTAAATAAGAGAGATACAACCGTTTCAAAGTCTTGTTTCTTGATTTCTCAAGCGCCTTTAACATAGTTTTACCAAATTGTCTAATCAATTACTTAACCAATTTCATTGAAGAAAAGTGGCTTATCCACTGGCTGGCGGACTTCCTACAAGGATGGTCTGAACAAGTAAAACTAAAAAAAGGGTACTCTCATCAATCAGAAATCAAAATTGGTGTTCCACAGGGAGGTCCACTCTCAGCATTTTTATTTACTATATATACTGATGAAATTCCTTCAGATTCATATTGTGCCGTTGTCAAATATGCTGATGATACCACCATTTCGTGCAATATCTCTAAGTAGACCCATCGCAAAAATCAAGGCAACTATCAAAATTTTGTCAATAGAGATGTGGATACGTGCGAAGAGAAAAAGTGCTTCTTAACCCAAGAAAATTAAAGGAAATTGTTTTTTGAAAGAATAAACATAAAACATAAAGGGTTGATTGAAACAAAGAATGAGAGAATGGTTATTTGTGGTGATTGTCTTGAACGTACGTCTTGTACAACCTATCTGGGAGTCTGCACCGATGATAAGTTATCTTTTTCTAAGCATAATTCGAAGATGTTGTCAAAAGTGTAGTATATTGTCCCTACATTAACCTATATCGTTTCTTATTTCCCTCCTGAAACTAGTATTAAGATATTTACAGCCGCCATCTTGCCTCATATCATTTATGCAGTTCCACTTTTATACCAATTTGTATAAGTAAAAGATACAAATAGAATTAAAAGTTTCTTGAGATATTGTGCCAATATATTCTGTTTAGACCGTGATTTACTTACAGATAAAGCAAACGATGCAGCAAAGATAGAATTTGGCAGACTTTCCCAAAACATAGTTACAACGAAAGACCACCCATTAAATTAAGAAATAACATCCATGTGCAATAAAAGAAATTATAATCTGAGAAACCCAGCCACCATCTCAAGTTTTAGGACAACAGTTTTTAAAAACTCGTTTGTATACAAAGCTGCAATTTTTATACATTTTGGTATTTTAGACCCCTTATTATAACCCTTTAAAGTCAGAGACTGAAAATGGTATTTGCATAGACCTTTAATAGCTAACTAATTAACTAGTTTTTTAAGTAATCATTTTGTACTTATTTTCATATCTTTAAGCGTTTTATAGTCTCATTTTCTACATCATTTCCTTTCGTTTATTTTTTTGTATTGTATATTATTGTATTATTGTACTTTCCTATTTATAAATTGTACATAATTTATACTGGAAATAAAATGAAATAAAATTAAAAGAATTTAACAGATTTTCTGTAATTATTACAAACTTCAGAGCTACTACTATGAGAGCCGCCATTTTTAAACATGCAGACAATGTCATCAACCCAACTGGAATGCCTTGTATTTCTTTATAATCTATCACACGTTTTCTAGCTTTTAAAGATATATTCAAATACCATTTTCATTCTCTGACCTTAAAGGTCTATGCTAATACAATTTTCAGTCTCTGACCTTAAAGATCTATGCAAATACCATTTTCAGTCTCTGACCTTAGAAATCCATGCAAATAACATTTAGTGTCTCTGACCTTAAATATCTATTTAAATACTATTTCCAGTCTCTGACATTAAAGGTCTATGCAAATACCATTTTCAGTTTCGGACCTTAAAGATCTATGCAAATACCATTTTCAGTCTCTGACCTTAAAGATCCATGCAAATACCATTTTCAGTGTCTTACCTTAAAGATCTATGCAAATACCATTTTCAGTCTGACCTTAATGGTCTATCCAAATACCTTTTTCAGTTTCGGACCTTAAAGATCTATGCAAATACCATTTTCAGTCTCTGACCTTAAAGATCCATGCAAATACCATTTTCAGTGTCTAACCTTAATGATCTTTGCAAATACCATTTTCAGTCTCTGACCTTGAACATCTATTCAAATACCATTTTTAAATCTGACCTTGAAAATCTATGCAAATACCCTTTTTAGTATGTAACCTTTAAGGTCTATTCAAATACAATTTTCAGTCTCTGAACTTAAAGATCTTTGCAAATACCATTTTCAGCATATGACCTTAAAGGTCTATTCAAATACTATCTCAGTCTATAAACTTAATAAGACCATTTTCACTATGTGACCTTAAAGGTCTATTAAGATACCATTTTCAGTCTCTCACCTTAAAGATCTATTCAAATATTATTTCAGTCTCTATTCAAATATGATTTTTAGTCATAAGACCTATAAGTTATATAAACAACCTTAGATATTTCCAAACAGAAAGGTATCCCCACAAATCATTACATGGCTTACGAGATCTATAATATAAGCTGATCTGGAAAGCAATCTACAAAATGTTTACAAATGAAACAATGACAAGAAATACAAAGTACTCTCTGGCTAAGCGAGCGATACTTCTCAAGCAAAGTGGGTACCATCAGAGGAAATTAGAAATTGAAAATTAAAATAAGATTCCTAATTGAGCTGCTTATATTACTGTTTGGGTAAGGTATGCATTATGATTTATAGGAAATTTATGCATAATGCATGACATTTTTGTGTCGAATATCCATATAAGGATTATCAGTACTGCTTTATAAATATTCACGAGAAGTCAACATTTCTGCAATGTTTTGGGTAAGCTACATGTATGTGCTATGACTTACAGGGTATATAAGCATAATGCTTCGGCAGGTTGTTTTTAATATTCATAATTATCAGTACTACTTCATGAATATTCATGAGGAGTCAATATTTCTGCAATGTTTTGGATAAGCTATGTGCCATGACTTACAGGGTATATAAGCATAGTGCATTAATGTATTGCTGCAATTTTTGAAAGGAGCACTAGACCAAAAAGTGAGGGCGTATTTTTAGGGGTTCCCCCTCCCCACCCCCAAAAAAAAAAAAAAAAATGCTTATCTAGCACGCAATGGTATAGTAATTTTCTTTTAATTATGAATATTAAAGTGACTTTGCCCTCACGTCTTGTGTGGGCTATGGAGGCATAAACGTTATCGATATGTTGTTGATAATATATCTGTGAAATTCGCCAAAACAAGCGCCCTCACTTTTCGGTCTGGTGCTCCTTTAATTAGCTGGGAATCCTAGAAAATACACCCCAAGTTTCAGCAGAGATCTCCTGTCCTGGAAATTAGAGAATAATTTTACATCAACAATTTGCATATTAAATCAGAAAATATTTTTAAGAATGGAAATAACAAATAATATTTTCACAGAAATACAATACTATTTGATGCACTAGTAACCTTTCAATAAACTGGCCAAATCTTTGTAATAAAATAATGCCAAACATAATAAGATATCAACATAACTTTTCCCCATTACTTGAGTAGTCATCTTTCATATAAATGCCAATACAAATTAAAAACAATATTCCTTAATCTGAATTGACAAGATTATTTACTTAATATTTTAATGGGGTTTTTTTATAACAATAATATAATTCAAAGCAATGTTTTAGTGTACCAACCCACAACTTCATTTTCTGCACTCACAAAACTACAGATTAGTATACTCATTGCACAAAAATGTAAGTACCACAAAGACAAGATATTTGGCAAAATATTTCAGTAAGATTTCAATTACAAAGAATTAGGTAATGTAACGGTAGGTCCACATATAAAAGAAGTGTTTATCTAATACTGCTTCATTGAGTGCCCTAATTTATAGACCATTTCAAATATAAATTGGCAATTTCCTGAAAACTTATTTCTACAAAATCAAAATGGCCAAAATTCACATGGCCCAATCATATACTGGGGGAATCTTATTAAATAATTGGAAAATCTAGGCCATCTGCAAAATTCACGCATGGTGTGGAACCAAGTTTACGAAAAAATCTGCCTTTAAACTCTAATTATTCCTGCATTATACTTGAAGGAAATATGGGCGCACATTGTTGTTTCCAACTTTACATTCAGTGACTGCAGCTGATTGGTTAAGCAACAGAAGGGTAAATTCCCCCAGCAGTTGATTGGTCAAACACTGAAACAATCATTTTTGGCAAAATTTGGTTTTAAAAAGTCTATACACATTAAGACTAATAGCCTATAGTAAACAGAGAACAACAATACTAAGAGATATATATATATATATATATTTGAATTTCAATTAAAACACACTTTAATTATGATAATGATGATAATGATGATGATAATGATGATAATGATGATGATGATGATGATGATGATGATGATGTTAATGATGATAATGATGATGATGATGATGATGATGATGATGATGATGATGATGGTGGTGGTGATGGTGATGTGATGATGATGATGATGATGATGATGATGATGATGATGATGATGATGATGATGATGATGATGATGATGATGATGATGATGATTATGATGATGGTGATGATGATGATGATGATGATGATGATGATGATGATGATGATGATGATGATGATGATGATGATGATGATGATGATGATGATGATGATGATGATGATGATGATGATGATGATGATGATGATGATGATGATGATGATGATGATGATGATGATGATGATGATGATGATGATGATGATGATGATGATGATGATGATGATGATGATGATGATGATGATGATGATGATGATGATGATGATGATGATGATGATGATGATGATGATGATGATGATGATGATGATGATGATGATGATGATGATGATGATGATGATAATAATAATAATAATGATAATAATACTACTAATAATAATAATAATGATAAACTGTTCAAATTATGACAGGTGTGTACAAAATATGATTGCAAATGAAACTTTTTGCATGAATGACTTTCAGATTATAATCAGATGGAAATTCTTATACGTTGCCAAGATTTGCTTTCAATGATTTGAAATTGCCCATTTGTGACCCAAACCTGCTTAGCAAACGTCAACATGAAACCAAGATATATATAGAGAAACATAATACAAACGAGATATCACATAATTTCAACGAAAGCCAAAAACTGTTTATATGTATAGCCTCTACTTGTTTGTATACTTGTACATAGAGCATGTATACATATATAATTTTATTTCTTCAAAATACAATATAAAAGTTTACTTTTTTATTAACAAAATTTGAACGGCTAATTCTTGCATTTTGCCGTGAAATATACTTATGTAAAAAAAAAATGGAAAATCTTTAAGCTGCTTATGGCCTTAGAACAAATATTTCTCCGCCCCGTCGTCATGTGATTTGACCGCAGTCCAGCACAAGTCCAAGGCATAATAAGAGGTGTAAACTACCTCTCCCTCACCCGCCCACTTTGAAGGTAAAAATTGGGAAATAATTCAAATATAATTGATTAAATTGAAAGAAAATGTTGTAAAACTATTGGAAAGTTGCAAGAAAATGTTAAAAGAGATTTCCTTATTCCGGGCAATGTTTGGTGGAAACCTTATTTACTAGTGCAATTTTTCCACTTAAAAATGTGATAAAGCTATTGGAAATTTTGGCAACATTTTCCCCAAAATTGATGAAAATTTTGAAGGAGATTTTCTGATTAATTCTAATCTTTAATGGCAACTTATAATCAGGAAATTTGGGAGTGCTTTCCACACCTCCCTCCAAGAGGGGAACCATCCTGTGCCCTTATATATTAGTAAGACTTCAGGCATGGACATGACCCCAGCGTGATATGGGTCAATCATCTAATCCTCTAGCTTGCATGGTATGGGATATTTACTGTATATAGAAAACACATACT
This sequence comes from Chiridota heheva, assembly GCA_020152595.1. Taxonomy (NCBI): domain Eukaryota; kingdom Metazoa; phylum Echinodermata; class Holothuroidea; order Apodida; family Chiridotidae; genus Chiridota; species Chiridota heheva. Next base: position 7,836 of record JAIGNY010001084.1, read on the forward strand.
TTAATTACAACTTTTTTGGTATGGTGGCGGGGCTTTCGTTCTATCAGCTTCCTCGATAGGAACACTAAAAAGGTTTTCTGCAAAAGCAAATAAAAAATAAAAATATGGTCAGAAATTGTTGGTTGCCGATCGGTTGGCTGACAGATTGGTTTGCGATTGACTGATTTGTTTACTAACTGATTTATTGAAGAATTTTTTTGACTGACTGAATGATTGTGTGAATGATTTGATTCATTGAATGGCTGACTAGCCGGTCAAATGACTGATTGATTGATTGATTGTTATACAAATTGACTGATCCAATACTTGAATGACTGGTTAGTTGATTGACAGATTGATCGACTAATTAGTTTATTAAATGATTGACTCAAACTTAAATGATGCAATGACAAAACTCCTAAACAAAATAAGATATAAACATGGTTCTTCACCAATCTGCTTCTTTAATAGTCAACTATTGTATTATATTGAAAATGTAAATTCACACAAATATTCCTTTAAAACTTCTCAGGAGCAGAATAAGTAATACACAGTATTATAAATGTAAGCAAACAAATAATACCTAATGTTGGAATATTAGCAAAACCTTGGGCAGGTACCGCATGAATATAATAGTGACCTGGTTGGCCATTCAATGCAGTGGGATATGGAGAAGATCCCTGAGGAACATTGGGCATTACACTTTGTGGTTCATAGTACGTCTGAAGAGAAAAAAATAGAAAATTAAGTGATATATATAAATATATAACTTAATACTATATTAGTACATTCAGCAAAGCACTTGTTACTGGCATAAGTCAAGGAGAAGCTTCTTAAAATGTGGCACCCTCCAGCTTGACAATTGTGTCACCATGTGGGAAGAAAGATTCTCTGACCTCCAACCACCTGTAGCAATGGGGATGATGGTAAAGAAGAGCATCCTGCTGGTGCAGGCTCAACCTGGGCTGAGTGGAAATGGCTTAACCGCCTAAGGACGGGAGTTGGACGCGCGAAGGTCACCCAGAATAAATGGGGTTATAACATCCAACCCAGTTGAATGTGACTGTGCATGGTACAGAGCCACACACAATGGAGCACCTCTTGAAATGTCCCTGTTGTAGGAAACATGCACTGCTGCGCTGACCTTGTAGATTACAAGGGCGATGTACAGCAATGTGTTTGAGCAAGAGCTGAATCAAAGCCCAGGAGAAAATTCCAGTTGGGATTTTTTCCAATTGGAATTTCTTTTCCAATTGGAAAAAAATTCCATATTGGAATTTCGGTCGATTTCCAACTGGTCTTGCTCATGTCCAACTGGTCTTCGTCATTTCCAATTGGTCTTTATTATTTCCAATTGGTCTTCGTTATTTCCAATTGGTATTGCTTATTTCCAACTGGTCTTGGTAATTCCAACTGGTCTTTGATTCCCAACTGGTCTTGGTTATTTCCAATTGGTCTTGGTAATTCCAACTGGTCTTCGTTACATTATTTCCAATTGGTCTTCATTATTTCCAATTGGTCTTCGTTCTTCCCAATTGGTAATGCTTATTTCCAACTGGTCTTGGTAATTCCATTTGGTCTTTGATTCCCAACTGGTCTTGGTTATTTCCAATTGGTCTTGGTAATTCCAATTGGTCTGATTCCCAACTATTCTTGCTTATATTCAGCTGGTCCCAACATGGTTTTATTTATTTCCAACTAATCTAATATTTTCAGCTGGAATATATAAACCAAATCTTCTGGAAACAAATCTTACAGTACAGTAAAAATACCAAATGTTTATTTACAATATTAAAATAAAAGTAAAAGCTAAAACAGACAATAGTGTTATGGAGTTGTTTCATTTATTCAGATTAAGGGATGCACTATATTTTAACAATACATATATTTTAACAATATAAACTATGAATAATAAATATGTTAATATACAGTACCTACAGATCCTCTTGCACAATAATTACTGGATGGAGTAAATGTAGATTGTGTAAATGTAACAGTATAAATATTCTGATAAATGCAGTGATTCATCTAATCCCAATCTATCCATATCACATGACTAAAACTCTCTTACTGGAAATCTAACTTGCTGTCACCTCATATTGTAGGGACACGTACCAACCAAACAACACACTGCAGAAAAAAGATCTGCATCAATAATGGACTGAAAGCAAATATGTTTAAAGGAGACACAAAGTCAGACACAACCATTACTTTATCTGAGAATAAAAATCTGAATAAATTACCCAAACCAGCAAGTTCATATGATCTCAATTATCCTCATTTTAAGTCAACACATAGAGAATGCCATGTTAACCCTTACTCTACCACGCGGCGATATTATCGCCCTTTTGGGTGCCCAATCTTGGAATCCGCCTACCGAGTGCTGGTAGAGTAAGGGTTAATCAACGCGCGGCAAGTGTGCCAACTCAAAAATATATGCAGCATGATTCCGGTGGGCAGCCCAGCGGGTCACTGAAGCGGAACGAGCTAGATTCTGCTGCTTGAAAGACAGAGGACCCTTCAATAATCAGCCCTTGATTAACCTTCACTCTACTACGCCGCGGCGATGATATTATCGCCGTTTTGGGTGCCCGATCTTTGCCTCCGCCTCCCGAGCGCATTTTCAGAAAAGTGCTGGTAGAGTAAGGATTAAGTGACAATTTTTTACTCAATAAGCTCATAAGGAATTAATGTATTTTTTAATGATTTTACATGAAGTTTTCTTTCCAGAATCATGAACACTTAGTTTTGAAATGTTTTGGTAATAGCATGTGTACACAAACATGTCCTTGACCCTCACACCATGAAAACAGTTCTCATGGAGTAGAAATTTAGATATGAATTATAATTTACAAAGAAAAACATCATTGTTGAGTTAAGGACTTCACTTCCTGCATGTTATGAAAACAAAATGGCTGCTTCCATATAACTATCAAGGGCTTTGTACATATGTTTTCCAACATGTCCAATACAGTCCAATTTCCAAACTTTTATCCAGTTCTGTCAACCTCCAAATAGTTTTTTGAACATCAGTGAAAGCCTTGCTGTCCCCATCAAATACCCATGTAAGCATACCTCATATTATGCATGGCAACTGACCTGATGAAAACAAGATGCTAGCTGCGGCTGTTTCTACGATATACATGTACTAGTGCTACTTCCATCATAGTTCTTTTGACAAGTTGGTTTGTGAGCAGAATACCAGGCCTTGTACTTCTCACTCTCCTTGTTCCATTTTGCACAGGAACTACACTCTCCACAAACGTTTAAAAGGTACACACAATCTATGACTGCCCCTGTATCCATTACGATATCAATACATACACTGTACATGGTTAGCAGTATAACCCGTCTTTGACCATGTCATATCAAAACTGACACATACATCAATCACACTTGTGTTACTTATTGTATCATCATCTGACATGTGGAGCTTCCAAAGTCTTGTGTTGCAGCTCTCATTTCAGACTGGACCATTTCTTCAGAAACATTGGAAAGTTTGTGAATGTTTTGTGCATATGAATTGCCAACAACAGGTGGCTGTATGTTCATGATGGCATAAAAATCTACAAGTCCTTAACCCTTACTTTACCAGCACTCTTTTGAAAATGCGCTCGGGAGTCGGGGCCAAAGACGGGGCACCCAAAACGGCGATAATATCGCCGCGTGGTTGAGTAAGGGTTAATCAAGGCGTGATTATTGAAGGGTCCTCTGTCTCTCAGGCAGAAGAGTCGGGCCCCTTCCGCTTTCGGGACCCGCCGGGCCGCCCACCGGGATCATGCTGCCTATATTTTCGAGTTGGCGCATATGTCGCGGGTTGATTAACCTTTACTCTACTAGCACTCTTTTGAAAATGCGCTCGGGAGGCGGGGCCAAAGACGGGGCACCCAAAACGGCGATAATATCGCCGCGTGGTAGAGTAAGGGGTAATGGCTTGTTCCAATTTCTGTTGCAGCAACATAACTTTTGACTATTTACATGATATGGCTTCCCCTTCACCGCAGTTGCAACACTTGGAGATGTTCAAAAAAGATTCCCCTTGCTTACACACAGAGCAACACAAAAACAATTTGCTGCACATTCCATTTCGAGCACCTGAATCCTCATGTAGCAAAAGATGACGTGCAAGTTAAAAAAAGAAAAAAAGAATTTTGCATTTTCTAGTTTATAATGACCTGAATATTAATTAAGCTTGGACGATATTCACCTTCAGACAATATCGATATATTACTAGAAATATATCGAAATATCAATATGCAAATTGCAAGACGTCACATTGAAATAATATAACTGTTTTGCTCCAGCAAAAAATATTGGAAAGTACAAATTTTAAAAGTAAATTTACAGAATTGAATGGAAAATATGTACATAAATTTTCAAATAAACATCCATTATTCTAAAAGGAATTGTTTTACATTGTCTCTTTCTCAAAAATAAATCGCAGAAACATTAAAACTTCATCATAAGTTTAAACATATCATTTTTTCACTATTTTCGTGGAACTGGTATATAGCTTTTGGGGTAAAAACGGGCCAACTTTACCTTTAAATGCTATGTTCCACTTGTTTTGAATTTCCTACTGAGAGGGCGTCATTTTTGCACTCGTTTTTTTAAAGACACTGAACATGCAGAAGTCAATAAATATTTATACAAAATGTCCTTTGCTACTAAACATCAGACGAGAGAGCTCAGAAATCAACACATTATTTGTACTTGTGCTGCTTACTGTACAGAAAGTCTGATGTGTGAATGGACAATTTAGTGGGAAATATCTTTTAGTTTTAAGGATTAAATCTTTTAGTTTTGAGGATAAAATCTATTTTCAGGTAACAATTAAGGGCTTTTGCATATAAATTTGGGGATGCAGGAATTTAGACTCAATGTTTAAGGATTCAAAATCTCATTGATTGCAATTGCTCAACCATCACAAATCATGAAAATTAACTAATATTATTGCACAATGTCCATACTGGCCTGTACACATACAGAGTACAGTACTGCATATGCAGAATTAAGAATTTTCTGCCTGTGGAACATAATTTTAGGTAATATTTATTGAAATATTGATGACTTAATCAACTCTTAACATTATTGACAGCCTGCAACTTTGATATTATTACAAATTACAAACTTTTTGTGGCTCTAGAGTGAGGAAAGGTGCATGTTTGGTTGTCATGTTAACTTCATTATTAGTTCATGTATAGTACAATATCGGTGGAAAACATATCGATATATCGATATGACCCTTAAACTCAATATTGACCAAATCGATATGGGTCAATGTAGGAAAATGTTGAAATATTTATATATTGCCCCTTAATATTAATATAACAAAAAATAGGTAACACAATATCGAGTTACAGTTTCTTTTCACACACAATCACAAGCAATGAAATGATTATAATATTGCACAAGTTTATTCTATAAGAAATAACAAAGTAAATATGATTGAACGTCATCCCAAGTCCTGACAAACATCAACTTCAGGCCTTGTGGAAATGTCATCATATTTTTTTTTTCTTTTACCTTTTCACATAGAAAGTAAAAACCTTTTCTAGAATACAAGACTTCACGGTTTCAGTGACGTCGGGGTCAGTCTGGTAACCTTTGTTCGCACTGCACAGTAATGCATAGGGTCTGGACCAAAAATCATCAATAACTACATGTATCTTTAGATTTTACCTAAAAACACGAAAAACATATTTTTTGGTAGAGTGATAATATGCAAAACCTTCTGATTGTTAATGAAACCAAATTTATCCGTGTCTTCGATAAGAAATGCAACTTGGTGAGCTCAAACGGAAAATCTTGCATGCATGCGTCATTCGGGCTCATTCATAAACTTAAAATTATAATGCCAAGTTTGTGTTTCCATACTGACAAAAAATATCACAGAAATTCCCAAATTTAATTTGATCATACTAAAAATCTATTTTGTCATTTTACGTCAATAGTTATTTACTTTTTTCGGATGATCTAAATCGTAATGATTTAATGTATATCTTAACCGGAGCAACTTTTAACTCAAAGACAACAAAAAGACAACAAAAATTCCCACAACAAAAAGTGTCTTAGATAAATGCATGAAAAATCATTTTCTTACTAAAGAAATACAACATTTAATTGGCTGCATCGCACATACGGACACAAATCTGGTAGAAAACCATCTTGTCTGCATGCTTAGTGTGTAAGGTATCACGTGATCTCAACTTCGGTACTAGATTGATCTTGATACCATGAAGTCGCGTATTGTAATCCCTTCAAATTTTGTCAAAAAAACAGTGTAAATATGGGCCCAAACATATATCGCATCCTCATTATGTATTCGTATCTCTGGGTTATAATTATATTATAATCTCTAAATTTTGGAGAGAAAATTGCTTTTACAATTGCTTTTGGAGTTATACCTCAAAAAGGCTTAAAAGTGTAATATTTAAGTTCGAGTATTCGGGATGACGTCACAATAATGTGTGTCAATCTGAACAAGCTGTTTGTCGGTGAAAAAAAAAAATCTTTCTACCATTAGGCATTACAATACATCCAGTGTTAAATCGGTCAAGTTTACAAGCCTAGTAAATCTCTACGTTTGCTTGGGTATTTTTGCAGGAAATTGTTGCAAATGTGAAAGAAATATCATAGAAATTAAGTTTGAAATATATGTATCGTGCCTATATACAGTCAGTAGAAACTAGAAATAGAATAAAGCGTGGCCTTCACTTGTGCACAAATCGGTTTTCACCGACAAAGAGTCCCTGATGTTCAAAATGCTTAGATGACCAAATAGGCCTACTCGAATACGGAATAGGTCCACTTTTCTTACGTTTTGAGGTATAATCTGAATTTCCAGGTTCCCTATGCTAAAAAGATTACAAGTTCAAATACTCCTTCGTTTCCCCAAACTAAACCGCCAGACAATGTACATGCACTTGTCTAAAGGTTTAAAGCTAAACTTACTAAAATGATTTTGTTACACTTGGTTGGCGTTCATGTACTCCAATAGGATTTTTGCAGACTTAACTTACTCAAATTCAGAAATAAAAATAGGCCTAACGTTTGGCCTAACGTTACTCACCTCCATTGCAAAGATGTGCTTGCTGAAGAGCAGAAAGTGATCCTATATCCATGTACGGTATCCTTCAGGGCACAAAAGTCGATCTCTTATATCAGATGATGTCCTTTTATCTTTATGTGAAGCAGAAGCTAGGTTTATCTTCCTCTCAGAAGCACTAGAAACCTTTCTTTTCACCCCGCTGATGCTAGTTTCGTTAGGTTTACAGTTACAATTTTACTAGGGCCTACACAGCTTGCCTATTCAGATATTGCTCTCACTTCCATTTCCAGTGTTACTTTGAGTTGACAATTCTATTGCCTTTTTCCTTTAAAATGACACACCATTGAATTTTCTATTGGTTCCATGTATTTCTTTGTTCTTTTTTCTACCTATCTTGAAGGTCTTTAGGCAAATAAAGGTATTTTTATCCAAGGATGACAAAGATTCAAGATGATGTTCTCAAAGACATTTCCACAAAAGAACTAGGTTGTTTTTAAAATTGAAATGTCTGCATTGCATGATGGGATAGCAACTGTAATGAGGTAGTAGCTTATTATTATGGCTGCAGTCCAGTCTCCAAGTCAAAAAAGTAAATTTCCAAGCTCAGAAACTTAAATTTGTGACTAAAAAGTTGCTAATTCCAGTTTAAATCTTTCACTTTCAGCTTAGATAAGTTAAATGTGGGTTATTAATAGGTGGAAGAGAATATAACTTTAGTTGAAAAAGTGAAATTGTTTTCTGAGTTTGATGGTTAAAGGGTTACATGGTCTTCACTTCTATGCAGTTTTCCATTAATTTTTTGTTTGGTATGTTATTTTTGTTAAAATTTCATGTTGAAATTAAGATGCACTAAATGTTGAATATCACTTTAAGCAGGGCCAAAAGTGTTGTAACTAACAAAGAATAGTAATGTATCTGCAATGCTGGTATGTAGCTTTTGTTTTCATGTGGTACCGGCAGGCCTTGACAAAATTAAATTGTTTAAATCGCCATTCTGGCGAGTGGTCTGAATTCTTAGTCACCAATTACTCCACTTGCCATCAAATGTGTCATAACATGCATACAATATATACGCATTATTTACGTTACAAGTGTTATTTCTGCTTTAGGTAGGATAAAAAAGCTCTTGTTTGGAAAGGTTTTTTTTTTTTTTGTGGAAATGATAACTATCTTTGGGATTATTAATACATCCAATTGTTCCTCATATCTTGTTCCACAAGAACTTCATATGTTTCTATGTTTAAAGTGTTACGTGCATAGCCTATAGGTCTACTCCCAAGCTTGGAGAGTGCAATTTGTAAATAACTCACTAAGCCTTTTTTGCACTTGCAAATAATGAGTTGGCGAGATAATTTTTTCGAGGCTTGGGTAACGGTATGTAAACCTTGGTTTACATTACTAACATTACATATAATTGTGACTGCATGATTCTGAACGTATGGAAATGGCTTTTAAAACATGGTTTCCTATGTAGTGATAATGAGATGTATTTAAACAGACTTTACCTGGCTGTTCAAATATACGTAATTCTGTAATTTGTTAATTGTCACATGATTATTCCTAATTGTCCTTCACAGTGTCAAAAAAGCAGATAGAAAACCATCGAAAGTTATTACTGTTTAGTTTTGTTTGTGTGTATCTATTATTCATTTCAAGATCTTCCCAAATGATGTGTCATTTAGAATTGATATAATAGGTTAATTTGTACATTAAAAGACCCCAATTGGTATTAATATTTCCAATTGGTTTTCCAAACTCAGACCAGTTGGGATTGTCTAGACCAGTTGGAAATGGTAAGATCCCAATTGGTATTAATATTTCCAATTGGTTTTCAAGCTCAGACTAGTTGGGATTGTCAAGACCAGTTGGAAATGGTGAGATCCCAATTGGTATTAATATTTCCAATTGGTTTTCCAAGCTCAAACCAGTTGGGAATTTCATAGACCAGTTGGAAATAGCATAGACCAATTGGAAATAGCAAAAACCAATTGGAAATAGCATAGACCAGTTGGGAATGGTTAAAACCAATTGGGAATCCCAACTGGAATTTTCTCCTGGGAGGTAGCTGCTGTGATGTGGACTCGACAAAAAAAGATTGTCATTATATCCAAATTTCTAGTTTTTTCACCCGCAAGAACCTCCATTTCTATGGGCATGACTCTGCTTGGAAGCAGAAAGAAACCCACAGATCATTTTTATTATTTTATGTACATTATCAGTTATTACACTTAACGTTTGTACACAACAACGGAACTTCTTATTATGACGAGCGAGGTTATTGTGGATAGGGTGACTGCAGGGCCAGACAATGTGTGTAACCTGCGGCAGAGGATTCATTTGAAAATTGAAAGGAGGTTTTCATTGGTGAGTTATTAACACTCTATTGATTTTGAGCACAATTTACTGACTTATTTGGGGGTGTTGCGAGAACACATGACACCAAATATGAATACATTATTGTGTCTATGCATGGTAGCTGCTTAGAATATTACTGGTACTTATTTTTTAATAGCTGTGTCAATCTTTACTGCCACCTCCCACTGCTTAATGGGTCCAAGGTCAACTTTTCTTAATTAGGGAGGAGAGGGGGAGGGAGGATAAGAGGTGTCCTTGCCCAATCTAAAATGTTGGGGTTGAAATTAATTTATCGAGTAGGTTATATTAAGAACTTTTGTCCATCGGACACCTTCAACTTGACACCCCTGATTTTCTAACTAGAACCAAAAGGTTTTGTAATTCTGATGCTTTTTCATAAGCTGATTGATTTGCAAACTTGTCATGTCACTGGCATATCATAAAATATTTGTTCCATATTTATTTAAAAGCCATGCAGATCAATAAAAGTGTTGACATCATTAGCATTTGCACAATAATTAACAACACCATCAAAGCAAGTATGATGCAAAAATGATTGCCCATTTATCCTATTTCAAGAATTTGTCAACAAGCCCCTTCTACTCATTAGCATTTATGACATCACTACCACAACATTAGCACATACTGTACGTACAGACCATGACCCATCTGTGTACCACATATAGCATAAATCTGATATATCGTTATTGATGTTTACATCATTAATCACTTTCATGTAAAGCCACGCCCACCATGCATATTAATGGCACCTGTTGATAACATAAGCATGTACACAATAACCAACAAAATTATCATGCTCAATATGATCCAAAACGGACATACGGTTGCTCATTTATCACTTTTTCAAAATAATTGAAGGGTTTTAAATAAAATCCCCCAAAATACCAAATCTAGGACTAAATTTCCCAAAATAATTTATCCCAAAAGAGGTCAACTTTGGCATTTTCGAGCCATAGTTTTTGCATTATTGGTCGTATTCCTTAGGTCTCCCCCACCCCCAAATAAAATCCTAGTGTGAACGCTGCTGCACCCACTATGTGTTATAATGATATTCAACGTGTTTACATCATGAATATGTACACACCAGTTAACATCATAGTTATACTAAATACGAAACAAAACAAACATATGGTTGTTGGAAAATAAACATTTCAAGATTTTCATTTTAAGCCCTGCCTCATAACTCATTAATATGCATGACATTGTCATCAAAAACAATAGGACACATCTACAGTACATACCATGGGCTATCTGCGTACCACATATGACATTACTCCAGTTTACTGTTTTTGAAATACTGTGTTTACAAGCTCTTTTCGGCAAAATCATATTAAGCCCTGCCCACTATGTATATTATTGAAATTCAACGTTTTTACATCATGAACATGTACACACCAGCTAACATCATTTATATACCAAACATGAAAGAAAACAGACATGTGGTTGTTCAAAAATGAACATTTCAAGATTTTCATTTTAAGCCCCGCCTACTCATTAATATGCATGACATCATTATCAAAAACAACAGGTATATCTACAGCCCATGAGCTATCTGTGTACCACATATGACATGAATCTAGTGAAATGTTTTTAAAATATCGCGTTTACGAGCTGGTCGTCACATACACACATACATACACGCACACATACGCATTTAGACCCTGCAACTGGTGACGTATCCATAATCCTATACAACTGGTGACCAATCCCCCATTCATGTGTAGACCCTACAACTGATGACGTGGGCGTAATCCTATATAACTGGTGACCAATCAATGTACAACACACACATTGGATGGCGGTATTAGGAAATTAGGTTACACACGTATATTTAACTATATCTATCCTATCTAACAGGTGACTGAACTAGAGTAGTGTTTTATTCATAATGATTTTAAAAACAGTCATTTTTTGGACAAAAAACAACCGATGACGTCATCGGTTGTGTGTGTATCACCGCTTTGAAGGTGTGTAAACATACAAAAGTCATCGGTGAATCTGTTTAGATCTACCAACCGTCGGTTGGTATGTCTAAACAGGTTCACCCATACACACTGGTTCACCACACAGGTTCCTAATGCTATTGCGTTGGAACCAAAAATCAGGGGTAATCAACACCTTTCAACCCGAGAACCTCTGCACAGTTCACCTGCTAGCAACCAGCTACTCTTACACCATACACAGCAGGTGATTCATCTGGGGCTGAAGCTACAAGCCTTGCTTTGCAGTAAGGTGTAATCAGATAGGTCCTTGGCTGATACTAAAAATAAATATGCATAATACGCCTTGAAGAATTTGTGCAAAGCCCATGAATGATTGGTGGATCATTTCTCCTAAAGAGAATCATTTCATCATGATATGTTCTGGGATAATGACATACCACTTTTTGGGTGGGGGCCTTGTCTGGGTAACAGCAGTAGCTTGAGCAGTAGCTGACAGATCCAATGAGAGCAGTAACACACTCTACGAGAGCCACCAAAGAGAGCAGACCATCCACCGCCACACGAAGAGCCTACAAAAAAAGAAGGAAAGAAATTTTCAAGGCATATGGACAGGTACCAAAAAGTCAACCATAATTGGAAGAAAATAGACTATAACCCATGAAAATTTATCTCTTCAAAATCGGTTGAAAATTGACAATTTTGCAGCATTTTGAATTTAACACTCCTCTAACAAACCTCCGTGGTATAAGTGCTTTGTCCTCTCACCCGCACATTCCGGGATCGATTCCCGGTGGGTCTGCAACCAGTGAGTTCACAACTGGTTATCAAACGCCGTGGCCGTCTTGATATAATGTCCAGCAGTGGATGCTTTCGGGACGTTAAACCCTGCTTTGCTATGCTATGCTAGACTTATAATAAACATAAACTTTAGTTAAATATGGCTGGTAATGATATACCATGCTGGGCCACAGATATTTAACATATACTTTTTCCTACAGGTTTTGGGGATGTCTGGTTAATTCAACTTGGTGTTAATAATGATTCTCTCCTTCTAGTTGGTTTCCTACAAAGATTTATTGATATAGATAACCGAATTTAAAAAAGAGAAAAGAAAAACATACTGAATTTGAATTTTACATTACCCACATTTAGTCCAACAAATTACGCTAATTGCTATTTTCAATGAGGTTGTCTAAATCTTGAAATACATAACGGCCGTTGTAAGATAATTCCACATAAAAATCGCACTTGAACAATTTTGTAACATGCACAAACTCAAAGATGAATTTCTTTTTTTGCTCGAATGCCCACGCTTTTCTGAAATTAGTTCATTGTATATTCATATGATTAGTTAAAACCAGTTTACTTTAAGTTTGCTGAAAATTGATGTATTACATGTTTTATTTTTTAGCTGTTAGCATTGCCATGTTGTTTTCATAAAATGGCCAGTGACCTATCAAATAAATAAATTGCATTGAATTGAATTGAATTATAATAAAATTTGCAAAAAATCTTCATCAAAATCATTGGAAAATTAACAATCTCACAGCATTTTGAATTTAACACTTATATTAAGCTTTATCAAAATAATTCATCGAAATCGGTTGAAAATTGACAACGGGACAGCATTTTTAATTCAAAGGATTAGTACAGTGGTCAAGCATGTTTATCTTATATGAAAAAGGACTTCAAAAGAAACAAAATGGCAAAGAAAGCATTCAAAAATCTTATTCGGATTTATCAGATTCCTCAAAGTCTTTATGTATTCTATCATATTTAGTCCTGCGATTTTGTGGCTTAAAAACCATGGGATATGTCAAAAAAGTAGTACAATTGAATCTAGGAAGGGTATTTATAATATACCACCTAAAGAAAGTTTGAGGGAAAATAATTTAAATAGTGAAACAATGAAATAAACTTTCTATAGAATACATAAAGACTTTGGGGAATCTGAGGCTGTGGCATCACAACTAGTCTGATTTCAGTAATTTCTACACAAATAATGCCAAACTTTAAACTTGAATATCTCCTTAACGGAATAAGATTTTGCAAAGCTTTCTTTACCATTTTGTTTCCTTTGAAAGCTTCTTTAAAATAAGATAGACATGCATGACCACTGAATTAATCCTTTAACACTTTATTATAATAAATTATTCAAATATATTTGAATGTTGTGACATCGATACAGGAAATCCAATAAAGTTTCTTATATTAATTTATTGTTTTTTCAATCATTGACCAACAATATTTGAATGGGAGAAGCTGAATATAAAACGTTTTGAATATTCATGTATGAAACCTCCAATGTATAGTGCCAGAGAAATGGTGTGAATAAATGACTGTTAAGTAAAAGGCATAAAAGTGGAGCAGGCCGACACAAGAAAGAGTAATGAACAGCCTTGACCAGTGGCATAGCTTGGGATTGGGGGTGAGAGAAAATAGAAGGGGGGGGGGAGAGGGCAGAGTGGACAAAATTTTCCCCTGGCCAAAAATTTCCAAACATTTTGCACAATAGAAATGCAGTATGTTGGATTGTTTTGGTAATTCTGCTTTAGGATTCAGATATTTAAAATGGCTTTGCAACTTCTTCCTTCCCCACACCCTTTCTTTCTTCCACTAGCTACGCCACTGGCTATGGCAGTCTGTTTACATATAACCCTTTGACTGTAAAGTATCCAGTTGGATCTGATGAATATAATATCAAAGTTAATGAGTCATTGCATTGCACAATCAGTCATTGCACAATCAAAACACTTTGATATTCGATATCAATTACATCTGAAGGTAATTCTTGATTTGACTCCATGACCTCCAAAACTGGGTCCAGGTTGTCAATTTTCACACTCGTCCAAGTCAGGGGCGAAGGAAGGGTCGCACCTCTCAGAGAGGAAAGGGGCATGAAATTGCACTGGTGAATTAAGCTTCCATCGAAAGTTGCTGCCGATTAGGAAATTTCCTTCATTTTGGGAAAACTTTCTTCATTTTTCAGGAAATGTTGCCAAAATGTATCCAAATTTCCAATAATTTGACAATTTTTACCATTTGATAATTTTGCCTTCCAACCAGGAAGAAAGCTTTGCAACTGGGCCTGTAAGTGAAATCCTCTGAGGGGGCAGTATTTTCCCCACCCCCTCCCCATCCACTTCCTACGACTCTGATCCAAGCTTTTCATGAATGTCACAATTCAAGAAAAATAAAAGTAGCATGAAAGGTTCGTGAGATCAAATGGACAGACAGACAGACATGTTTAAAACAATACTCTTCCCTTTAACGGCTGAGGGGTAAAAAGAGATGGAAAAAACTCACATAGAAATAGTGTGGGCTGCTACTTGTGGTCGATTCCAAGAAAGCAGATACAAAATAGGCGATAATGCAGTGCCCTGCGAATACTGCAGATACAATGCTCAACCTAAGGCACGTAACAAGCTGTAAAGAAATATCATTGATTATAACAATTGTTTGACGGAATATACCAGATTATATAAACTAACCAGGTTGTGTGGTTCCGATGCCTTAGTTTTTGGAAGCTGTTGTAGTCCTTACATTATGATTAACATCTGAGGATATTGAGATCTGCTCAATTTCATTTTGTTAATCAGTTTGAGCCCCCAGAGAGGCCCCATCTGAATTTCAAGTCAGCATGTTTCAAAACCCTTTCCTCTCCAAACAGAGAAATGATAAAAATTATAATATAAGTGATTATAAGTCATATATATATATATATATATCAAAGTATGAAATTGGAAAGGGGGCTGAAGAAGAGAGAGGAACTTAAGTGAGGGGAGGGAAAAGTAGTTATCAGTGAAATATAAACCAACTTTCCTTAATCTTACTTGTCTTTTTTTTGTGCTCAGAGGGAGAATGGTACCTTTCCTTGGCTTCCTGAATTTTCCCAGAAAACTCTCACTAACGAGTGGCGGTTCAAATCATATTTTCGGCACAGAACGTGTGATAGGGTGCCTCAATACAGATTCTTGATTTTCTTGCCAAATATGACGGATTTGTTGTACAGTAAGTGTACACATTACCACAGCTACAGATAGCTATAATCGCTAAACCTGAGATGAGTTTTACCTTTAAACAAATCAAAAATTCAAAAAATTAATTGTAAAAAAAGGAAAAAAAGCACTAAAATTGAATATTTTGAGAGAATAAGGGCAAAGGTAAAAAGCAGAAACATCAACATTTTAACTTGTTTTCTGCCCATGAATTTGAGCTAACAGATGGCAAAAATCAAAATATCATTGTACAAATCTAAATATATATATATATATATATATATATATATATATATATATATATATATATATATATATATATATATATATATATATATATATATATATATATATATATATATATATATATATATATATATATATATACATATATATATATATATATATAAATATATAAATATATACTTATATATATACACATATTTATATATATATATATATATATATATATATATATATATATATATATATATATATATATATGTATATATACATACAGACAGACATACATACATAAAAACATCCATACATACATATACATTGATAGCTTATTATCTCTTATTCAATTTTCAATCAATTACCGATAAACTGTCTCCATTGCTTATTATTTTTTATAGGTAATACAACAAAAAGAAACATATTTAATTTCATCATAGTAACAATGCGTTTACAGTGTTGATGTACTGTACTTCGTTGTGTTAAAGTTAGTTTATATGCTTGTCAATAACATGCAGCCTTTGTTTGAAAAGTTAAGCTTCTGTTAATACCAGTCAAAAATCCACTATTCAGTTACCGTACAAAAAACAAAAAAACAAGTCACATTTAAATGGATGACTGCCAAAAAAAGTTTAAATAGTTCTTTAACTCTTGCAAAACTTAAATTCAACTCGCAAAACAGAAGGGTCATTTATCAAGAAATTGTTACTGAGATTTTATTTACTAGCTGTACAGTACGTCTTGCAAATATTGAAGCATTCTTAGAAGACAATCATGACCCCTTAAGTTCTTGAAACAGAGCTTCCGGATAGGAACTTTGACTCCAGGTCTCCATAGAGTTTTTACCCCTGAACCGTACCAGGGGTCCCTTGGACCCATGCAGCAGGTGCACACTTATACAATTTTAAAACACATCCATTTCTAGAACAGTAGTAAGAGGAGCCTATACAGGTTATGACCAATCAGGAGCCAGTATTCCAGTTATGTGACTAATTTGCCATGAATTTTCATAGAATATGCAAATTAGGTGGAATACTGGCTCCTGATTGGTCACTACCTGTATAGGCCTCGTGATTTTACCACACGACCGAAGGTCGTTAAATCTTTTGGAAGGAAAATAATAAACACACAATAATAATAAACACACGATAAACACAATGTCTTATTTCAATTTTCTCTTTCTTATATTTGTGGTGGCTCTTATAAGAGCCTTTGGGTTCTTTATTGATCGGCCGATAAACCTGCTACTGTCCTCCTCCCGTAGTCCACCGATGCCCATTGTTTGCTTTGCTCCTCAGCATTTCTCTATGTGTTTCTCGATGCTTCATCACGTTGGCTCGGTACGCTCCTCTTTTCCAAGGTGGCTCGGACATGTATCTTTTCCTCTTCTGGGATTTTACCTTGTAGTGGTTGAGAAACTGACAATATACCTGAGCTCTATAAGTGTAAAACGCATACGAGTCTTGGAGTTGCTATTACAACGCCATTACGACTACGCAAAGTAAACCATCAACGACCCGAACGGACATACCACCCGTCAATGGACCGTCATACCCGGAGAAAAACGGATTTCTCTCAACCTGAACCAATGGTGCATACTGGCGAGCACAGAAGGGATGCTTGCAATAGAACATTTGAAAGCATTGGTGAAAGTGCCCTTCTTGGCGAAAAATGCCAGCAACATGGACGAATTGTGCGAACAGATGGTCGAGGATACCATAGCACAACATTCAAAAGCAAAGAAAAGACCCCGTTCACCGTCGTCGTCGCCACCTCCCACCTTGTCGGAAAGACGCAAGGTAAATTTAAAACTAGACATACCACCATCATCATCGAGAAACCCAAGGAAGAAAAAAATCCTCTGCACGAACATGTTTGTTATTGTTATTATGCCATATAAGCTGTGTCTTATTTTTTGGCATCGAGAAAAGAAAAAACAAATTGAAAACAAAAACTGAGGGCGGAAGGAGTACAAAATTGTGGCATGACTTCTACGGTACCACTTCGTTGGTTGGGGCAGGTACTTTACCCTCGCATACAAATATCCAAAAAAGAGGAAAATGAGTTTATTGACATTCACAAAAAAGTTCGAGGCTACCGTAGAAGCTCAGCGACTACCGCATGACAGCCAGGCGTGATGAGAAAAATGAATTTGCTGACATTCAAAAAGAGTTCAAGGCTACCGTAGAGGCTACCGTAGAAGTTTGATGACCACCGTACGCCAGGCATGATAACTTGGGCGCGAGCCAGACAAGTAAGTATCCACAGCAATCGTGATACGAACCAATCGGGGGTAAGTATACAGCCACGTGCCTGTCTGGCCAATCGTGGATAGTCAGACGTGATGACGTGGGCGCGAGCCAGTCAAGTTTCTACGGGCAAGCGTGATACGAACCAATCGGGGTGTAAGTATGCAGCCACGTGCCTGGCCAGTCAATCGCAGGCATGGTGAGTATTATATACAGACAAAATAAAAGAGCCGTTGGCGGCATTTTCAATCATTCGATCATCATCTAGATCTACCTACATTAAACAATCAGCATGGAAACGTTATATAATTATTTCCCTGTAGAGGTTTACATGGAGGATATAGAGATGTGGCTACGCCACGAGGAGCCATTGGATTTCGACGAGGCGATCTATACACCAAGTTCACGTAGGTCTTAAAAGAGAAGTGGAGGACGAGGACGGGGAGCTGGTCCTCACCAACGGAAAGTGCGTCCGTGTGCTGGCTGCCGTCGACGAGAACTTCCTCGTGGCCGACGAGTGGCCACCGGCACTAGATGAGGACAAGACAGAGTGAGAAGAAGAAAAAGCAAAGACCAAGATGGAGGAAGAGGTCTCCGAAGTATCTCGTAGCTTTAGCACCCAAACCACCGTACCTTTATGTGAATGCCCGTTCTGCCCGATGGCATAGAAGACACCGGCAGAACGGTAAAAAAAACCAAAGGCTCTTTTCAGAGCCACCACAGGTATAAGAAAGAGAAAAATTATTCAAGACATTCTTTGTAACGTTTATAATTGTTTGTAATATTTATCGTTTGTATTGTCCATAATTGTTTGTACCGTTTGTCGTTTGTAATATTAATCGTTTGTAACGTCCATGTTTTATCATTTGATTTTTTTAAATTAATCTATTTTTAATATCATTTTTATTTACTTACTTTTTTAAAATGTTTATTATTTTTTTTAAAGTAATTTTTTAAACATTAATCATAATTAACTGTATTTGCTTCTTTTTAATTTTTTAATTTATTTTTTCAAAAGAGCGCCACCAACCCAAATGACATCATACCTTTCTGGCTTTGTTTTCAAAAGAGCACCACCAACGCAAATGACATCATACCTTTCTGGCTTCTGATTGGTCAAAGAGATGGAACCAAAAACCATAAATAGAGCAAACGTATTCACAATCTACCTACTGTGGTGTAGCGGCTATAATACCTGTCTACAGACCACGAGGCCCCGGGTTCAATCCTGGGGTGGGTAGACACGCCAGTGCACCACAACTGGTTATCAAAGGCTGTGGACATTGACTTGGTTGTCGATGTTATGTCTGTCCGTACGTCGTACCTGTGTTCTCGTCTGGGTCGTATTAAGCGTTTCGTGATATCATTTGTACTATCATAAGCGAATACGCAGGCGACGACCCCGTCATTGTAATTGTGTGTTCAACTCTCTCTCTCCTTTCTTTTCATGTCTACCAACTGTGGTGTAGCGGTTATCATACATGTCTACAAACCACGAGGCCCTGGGTTCAAGCCAGGGTTGGATAGACACGCCAGTGCACCACAACTGGGTTATCAAAGGCCGTGGACATTGACTTGGTTGTCGATGTTATGTCTGTCCGTACGTCGTACCTGTGTTCTCGTCCGGGTCGTATTAAGCGTTTCGTGATAGCATTGTTACTATCATAACCGAATACGCAGGCGTCGACCCCGTTATTGTAATTGTGGGTTCACTCGTCGTCGTCGTCGTCGCCTTTTTTTCATTCTGAGTTTCAGAGCAAACACATCATTATCATGGAGTGGGAAGTCTTAGCCAAAGTAATGTTTGAACTCTTGAGGAAATGGAGCCCTGGACCTATCGACTACGATAAAGTTATAGAACACCTCGAAAACAGATGCAACTGTTTAACATCATTGAAAGACGGGTTTCATCCTGCAGAAGGCGATGTAATTACGGCAGCCATCGTCCATGCTTACCAAGACGTGTCACACTGTTGGGGCGGCATATTGGCCTTCCACGTTGCTGCTTTCGAAATAGCAAAAGAACAAGAGACTTCTGCAGAATCAAAGAAAAATACCAAACACAGGGGAGCTGTCGGGGAAGGACAGCAGGAAGCCACCGGAGGAGGACAGTAGCAGATCGATCGGGCGATCGATAAAGAACCCAAAGGCTCTTATAAGGGCCAACATAAATATAAGAAAGAGAAAATTGAATTATGACAATGTGTTTGTGTTTATTGTTTTCCCTCCAAAAGATTCGACGACCTTCAGTCGTGTGCTAAAATCACGAGGAGACTATACAGGTAGTGACCAATCAGGAGCTAGTATTTCACCTAATTTGCATAATCTATGAATATTTATTTTGTTTTCTCTCCAAAAGATTCGACGACCTTCGATCATGTGGTAAAATCACGAGGAGCCTATACAGGTAGTGACCAATCAGAAGCTAGTATTCCACCCAATTTGCATAACTATGAATATTCATGAGAGTTAGGAATACTGGTTCCTAATTGGTCACTACCTGTATAGGCTCCTCTTACTATTTAAAACAAAGCTCTGTCTGAGGAGGGGGGTGGACCTCGTTCCTCAATATTTGCAAGCAACACTTTTATGACCAGATGAGGTGCAAGAAGAAAGCATTCAAAAATCTTATTTAATTAAAAGATTAATTTGGGAGTTGAGCAAGCCTATCTTATATGACAGAGTACTTCAAAGAAACAATATGGTAAAGAAAGCATTCAAAAATTGTATTCCGTTAAGGAGATATTCAAATTTAAAGTTTGGTATCATTTGTGTAGAAGTGACTGAAATAAGACTACGGTACTTGTAATTAGGGGAGGAGCCACAGAGAGGGTAGGGGAATGGCCCCCTGAGATTTTTTTGATGATACTATTTTTATCATGAGATAATTCTTAGTCACGGTTTATGTCAATTTTCTTCAATTTTGAAGAAAATTCATTCAATGTTTGCGAAATCTCTTCCAATCTTTGGAAATTTTCCTTTATTCTTTCAACTTTTAACGATTTCCTTCAATCTCGTGCTGTTTCCTTCAAGTTTCGAAAAATTTCTTTTATTTTGGGGCAAATTTTCTTCAATTTGTATTAATATTCTTCAATTTTTGGTTAATTTTCTTTAATGTTTGGAAAATATCCTTCATTTTTGGGCAGTTTTCTTTTTTATAATTTTCGGTAAATTTTCATTTATTTGCGGAAATTTCATACAACGTTTGTAAAATAACTTCTAATCGTTGAAAATTTCCTTCATTTCCGTGTAACTTTTGAAAACTTTTCTTCAATTTGAGACAATTATTAATTATCCCTTTCAATGTTTGAGAAATTCCTTTCATTCTTGTTCAGTTTTAAGGAATTTCCTTCATTTAGGCAATTCTTTCTGATTTCCGGTCAAATTTTTGCAAATTTCTTTCACTATGCAGCAATTTTTTTCAAATTTAGTTAAGCTTTCTTCGAATTTTGGGAAAATTCCTTCGACAGTTCAATGTTTGGGATATATCTTCGATTTACGATAAATATTCATCAATTGTCGGTAAATTTCCTTCAACGTTTGGAAAATGTTCCTCATTTTTAAACAGTTTTTCTGCGATTTTCAATCAATTGTTTTCAAGTTTTTGGCAAATTTCCTTCATTTTGGAACGAATTTTCTTTAATTTTTTGGAAATTTCTTTCAATGTTTGGGTTTCCTTCACTTTTAAAGCGCAATTTTTCTGCGATTTTCGGTAAATTTTTATCAATTATCAGGAAAAGATGCCAAATTTTACTAAATTTTTAAATCATTTTACCAACATTTTTTTCCATTTTTTGTTAATTAATTTCTTAATTTTCCCTATCTAGAGAAAACCTTTCAGGGAGAACCTTTCTTTTTACTTCCCGCTTATAAGACCATGCACCCTTGTTCTAATATGTGCCATTAATCATGTCAAAACTGCTCATAAAATACGTTAACACGTCATCTCTGGGTTTGTTTTGGCTTGGCCCTCCTGACACTTTATCATGGCTATGCCCCTGGTTGTGATGTCATAGCCTCATATCAAGTATCTCAAAGCCTTTATGTATTCTATAATATTTATCCTGTGGTTTTGTGGTTTAAAACCATGAGATATGTCAAAAAAGTAGGAAAACTGAGCCTAGGAAAGGTATTTATGATTTACCACCTGTAGAATGTTCGAGGAAAAATAATTTAAATAGTGAACAATTTAAATATTCTTTAAAATACATTAACAATTGGACATGCTTGACCACTGATCTAATCCTTTAAGATTGGTCGAAATATTTACACAATCCACGGTAACAAGCTAATCAATTACCAACGTGGAAGTGATCTTGTATATCAGGCCCCTAGCTTTGTTGTTTTGCAGGGGCGGCCCGCCCCACCCTTTCGTGGGCCCACCCTGCTCCCTGGGGTATGTTTATATATATATATATATATATATATATATATATATATATATATATATATATATATATATATCTTTTTAAACTTAATAATCTTAATTAACCTAATAAATGAAATACCTTACATGGATACGGAACACACAATGATAGCATAGTAAGCAATTGTCCTATTTGGCTCATGAATGGTCCTTATCAATATCAGTCAGAATAGTTTCATTCTGAGGTATAATTATAGCTAAAATCCCAGAGGTTCTTCACTATGGGATTGGGCCTTAAGGAGGCCCTGGACTCCACGCCGAAAAGACGCAGCGCTTCGCGTGCGCATTAATGGGCCCATCAACAAGTCTAGCACCCTGCTCTTTTTTAAATCAAGCTAGGTGTCTGTATATTCAATTTATTAGTGACAGTTTAAGTAATATTCTTGAGACAAGATTTTAAGACAATTTATTATTCTTGTACTCACTAAACATTTCTTATTATTTTCTGCCGATGATATTCCAAATCCCCCGGTAAGTGTGAACTATGGAAGAAAAAAATAACAACAATTTGATATCAAAACATCTCTAAGTACTTTTGCACAACATTCAAAATTTGTTCAACCTTACATCTCACACAGAGGTGCACACTCCAACTAGACCTGTCACAATATCAAAGCAAAGTAAGTCAGGCAAATAACAAGGGAAAAAACTGCATATCCCGGCCGTTCCATGAACAGTGTCGACTACTTTAAGAGATGTCTCGTGACAGAGTACGATGAGATCTCTGTGTACAGTATCTATCTTCCGAGTGGTCGCGAGTCAATGACCGTCGACCCAACTGGAAAACCTCGGTGGATGGCTGCAAGCTATCCTAGAGTCCATAAATAAACAAGTCTGAGAGAGGGCCCCCTCCAAAATGGGGAGGGGGTAAACAAGTCCTCATGAAGACCTTGCTACTACGAGGATCGGCGGACAAAGGCCACACTGTCAAACGAAGTACTCTGTGACTGTGATGCAGTTTGTCGGAGCCCGAGAAAAAGACAAAAGTCGTCCCTTACCCGAGGCTCGTACGGGAAGCCTGCAAGGTCTTGAGCAGCTGAGGGAACCACAGTTGGCCGGGCTAAGTAGGCGCTGTCGGTCGTACGTTGCCTTGCTTTAGCATACTTGATACTAGCGTGAAAGGCAGAAAACATAACTAACATAGTGAGTCCCTTTGAAAATAAATGTGTCGACCTCGAAACCCGCGGGTCAGGAGATAGGATGCAAAGAATCGATAGCTTGCGATCGTCCACGGATGCGGACAGACCTATGTCAGGGAGACCAAATAAAGTCGGTCTAGTCACATATGGGAAGCACGCCCATCCTGTGGGGTTCCACTGAAGCAAGACGATTGTGATCATGTTCTCGTAGTCCAAGGTAAGCGGCCTTAAGGCTGGCATAGTTCGTCCTGCGCCGAGACGAGAGGAAGGATTCCAGAAACTCTTGGAGTCCGTTCCACTCTGTCCGAAAAGGAGATCACAACAATGGTGTAAAGTCGGCGCGAATCTGGACTGCCTTGCTTAGCACTAGCGGTAAAAGGTGAAAAATTTCCGGCATACTGCCTGTGAAAAAGGCCAAGTACCTGTCCAAGTTTCTGTCATAGGGGGCCCACATGAAATGTGCCCCTACCTCGACCAAGGCACATCCATCGGCACTGAAGGTGAAAGTCTGACGAGTGGAAACTTCGTTCCTCACAACAGGTGGGAGCATCGTACTACCACCGAGCGGGGGTGGCCACCGACTTAATGTGTAAAGCGGAGGTACTGAATGAGACCATCTTCAGCTCGAGGGTAGCTTCAACACCGTCCTCTCCATGTTTCGCCAAGTCTGGGGATGTCGAGAATACGCATCGGTCGCTGGTGGCCGGTGGTGTGTGGGAGGCAACAGCCTCTCCTCCACGGCCTGTATGATCCAAGACAGAAGTCTGGACGTAAAGAGGTCCATAAAGGAAGAAAACATCCTCCCATGCACGGAACTAAAATTCTTCCCATTAGAGCTTCCAGCTTCTTTCTCTTTCCCTACTCCGGGATCTGCTCCGTTGTGGAGCAGATGTGGAGCTTTCTCTTACCCCTTCTCTCCCCTATCTCCCTCTTTCTCCTCCTCCCCCCCTCCTCTCTTCTTTTGTCTTCTTCCCCCCCCCCCTCTCTCTCTTTCATCTCCCCCTCACTCCCCGCTCTCTATCTCCCTTTAAGGTGTGAAATACGTGAAATTTGTGTTATTTGGACAAATTGATAAAAGGTTCAACCTTTGAACATCGAAATTGATGCTATGTTTTGTATTTTCACGTAAATTCATTTCGAAATCAAGAACAGCATTCCAGCAATAAAACTTTCTCCCCGTATAACGGCAACACGAGCGGAGTTTTTAATTGAATAACTTCAATATGTGTTATTGCTTATTCGAGAATCATGTTGTTGTCATTATCATGCCGCATCAGAAGGGCTAACTTCTCGGGCATGTTGATTAAGATATTATATATTTGTTTTCAACAGTAGGGCCTACATCCAACATTTTACTGCCAAACTAAAATCAGTGCACAAGAATAATGTCGTCATGCATCATTCCGAATAGGGAGAGCGTGACCGCGATATCTAGCTAAGTCGGGCATGATCCCGATACATCAATGATTTAACATGTTTAAACAGTCAGGTAGCAGTACACCCAACATTTTACATCTCTGTCTGACTAAGATCGGTACCCAAGAATCATGTTGTCAGTATCCTGCCGACTCAAAATGCCTCTCAAAGAGAACAATATCGTCAAAAATGACTGTTCTACCCACCAAAACTTCATTATGTTCATAAATTCTTTATGCATTGCATAAATTATTTTCTTTCGAGTCATTAAAAAAACGAGAAAACAAATAAGCATAAGTATTCCCCCTCCCTTTCCGTCCCACACGCACATTGGAAAGGGTTTTTTTCTCATCTAATTTAAGTAAATACCTTTAAAACAAACAGAAAACCCCACACAAACCTCACCCCCTAAAAATCATGCCCGTCTCACCTTCGAATTGTTAGCAACAAGTATGCTATTCTCCCAAAGACATTCCTATTTAGTGCAAATTTATTCTCTCTGCAGCTCTGCTTTGCTGGAACATGAAAAATGACTGTTATGTAACTTTTGCGCAACTATGATGACCTATGTCAATCTAAGTGACAGATTTCAGCTCATAAGAAGATGGAAACATTCATCAGCCCAATCATTGTGATGAAAATCAAATGCTACCATTGGCCAGACATACTGCGAAAAACTTAGAATGTATCAAAAAGGTCTCATTTTGAAAGAATACCATTTTGTATACAAAAAGTTCATGAAATTCAGTCTTTCAATGAAATCTAGAATCAGTTTTCCCCAGGAAATGAATATTCCTATGAAGAAAAAAAAGTTTAATAGCTTTTAAATCAGGAACAGAGAAAAACTTTTGCCCCTCCCCCTCGCCCTGACTTTCCTAAAACCAAGCATAAGCATATATAAAGCGATTCTATTGATTAACGTTTTAGGTCAGAAATGTTAAAATCGAGAAAATTCGCTGAAGAAACCTATAAAATTAATTCCTACATTCTGGAAATCCAGAAAGAAAACTTTACTTGAACTCTTGGCTTTAGTGTAATATATGTTGGGAAAATAATCACGTTTTAAAAGTGTGCAATAACGAAAATCAAACTGACCACTTGTGGTATACCCCACCGATATGTATGTAGTATATGTACAAAAGTGTTCATCATTTCGCAGGGCCAAAATTATCGACATCCTCCTCGGATATTTACCCCCAACACAACATTACAGTAAGGTATCAAAGTAATATATGCAACACAAAATTATGAAGAATTGTTTTTCAGATGATTATAATTAAAACTGTTAGAAAATGAAGTAAACATAACAAAACGGAAGATGTTCTATCATTCAGGAAAACGTTATTTGCAACTTGGATTTCAATTATGAAAAGCCAGATAAAAGTATACAACTGTCTGGTGTTCTCCCCTGCCTTAAATTCTAATCATCCAATTGCAAACTTTTGGAAAACAAAGAAGGCCAAGTTTTCCCCTTTCTGGCCGGATTTGGATAGGGTGTATACTAAATATATACCGCGTTATATAATTGCCCTTCAACTCAGAAATACTTTATAAAAAATAAACTAAACAAAGAGTTTATAAACCATATCTGCGATACATATAACAAAGAGTCACAAATTAAATAAGTTATTATTATTTTATTTTTTTAAATTAGGAAATGGTGATGGTATGAGGTTTACAATATATTTATGTCACCATGCGCTTTTGTAGACGTTTTGAATCACAAATCACATATTAAGAATATGATGACGTGTATAACGTGTAGAACAATATTATGGAACATAGAAATAACGCTGTCAGTTTGTTATACTAGTTATTTGTACTGTAAATTACAAACTTTAATCCTTTGAACCACTTTTTGGCAGTCTACAAAAAAATAAGTAAGCTTTGTGAAATACACTTTCTTTACAAGCCAGATTTGTATAGACTACTGTACTGAAACAGACATCAAAAGCATCAGAAATAACCTAATTTCCAATCCTCTGATAAGCACACATTGTTTTTAGAGACTACAAATTATATTCTACTTTATACTTGCAACAACTACATATTTGTTCCAATGTGAACATTTTCCGTAGTCTTGTGTTTCGAGTGTTTCGACGACAGAGAAAAGTTTAATTGAGGTTCACCATCCAAGATGTGCGTTCCAGATAAAGCTTTCTCAGATGAACTCTAGGTTTATTTAAGGGTGCACACAATTTTTGCAGTTATATTAGTTATTGGATCTAAATCTGTAAGTTATCTTAAATTTATAATTTGTATTGATATTGTTCAATAATTCTCAGACCACATTATTAATGCTATTCTATCAGAAATACTCAAAAGATTTCCGCTATCCTCATATGTTGGTTTCCTGTGTTTTGTTGAATGCTTGCTCACGGTTTTATCTATTTTGGGTTCAAATATTCGATTATTAATTCCTAGAGAAGGCGAGATTGTTTTATCCTGACTTGCGAAATTGGTGTCTTCTTTATATCTTCTTATAGTTTTCTTCCAAGTTGGGTATCGCTGAATATGGGGATCCTCTAAATTGGAGAGGTTTGTATGTTCGCTTACAAAAACGGCAACTCAGTAACACATTTGGGATAAAACGGGGAATGTCGAACACTGGATTTTTATCATGAACGTTTTTAGAAATAAAACATCCTCATTTGATGGATAGTGAGTGCAACCATGTCTCTAATGCTGTATGATTAGATAGGAAAAATGTATGCAGTCCGCAAACCTCGGACTTAAAGGTGGACTAGATACATAAGTGGTCTTTTTGGTGAATGTTTCAAATATTTGTTGACACGTTTTTTCCTGCCAAAGTGATAAGATGTTGTCTAAGATATCTACATGGTATAGATATTGTGTTTTTGTTTCATCTTCACGAGTGTCAAACAGTTTTGCTAAATATTTGTGAGTCTATAGAAAATTCCTTCACTTTTCAGTCTAGTGCCTCATTTATTAAAGCGTATCGTATTCCATATCAGTACAATATTAATCAAACCTGGAAGCTACAACGTTTCGTATCTCAAAATCTAAACCAAATCAGCCGCATACTCTTACTTAATACTTTATACTTTTACTCAATGCTACTCCTAAGCCCATAATAACCTCAAAGATTCACCGTATGGTGGCGTGAGCTATTTTCGATATTATATCTATGCGTGAGTTGTAATTCACACGAAAGATGTGAAAATAAACTTTGTGTATTTTTATAACATCTAATATGTATTAATCATTCAGCCTCAATGAG
>JAIGNY010001085.1:7500-27500 GCA_020152595.1 Chiridota heheva
ATCTGTGTATACAGGTATACAAAGATATCACATTTTTAGCAAAATTGCTTCAGGATAGAAAAGAGACAATGGTACTAACAAAAAGGTTTGGGTAACCATCTCAGTTAATAGCTACATGGGGTAACAATCCAATTAATATCTATCTGGATAAGACATTTCAAGGCATTGTCATCCAGTCATCGGTTCATGGAGTGAATTCAAGGAAACAACTATACAAAACAAAGATTAGCAGATTTCCTTGCGTTGATATACCTCACAGGGCGAATGACGAAAGTTGTTTCAACATGGGAGCACAGAAATTTAGGGGCATCTCGGCCCCTCTTTATTGTTTCTTCCATATTTTGAAATAGGAAAAAAAAGGATTTGACAAAAGAACAATTTTACCAGCAGGACAAACCCGATGTCTGAATGTAGGGACCTTCAGATTCTTTGAATCATGGTGAAAACTTGAAATAACAGAATAAACTGTACGCAGGTATGTGGATAATTAAGCGCGTAACACTTTTATATTCAGGCAGAGTTGTAACCAAGTCATATTTTTGCAAGTCGAGTCAAGTCACAAGTCGTTAGCGAGCAAGTTAATTCAAGTCACAAGTCACTTTTCGGCAAGTCAAGTCAAGTCACAAGTCAAATTTTCAAAAACGACGTTTGGATTTTTTGATATGGTATACAACACAATTGTAAGTCTATAACGATTACAGAAGAAAAATATCTGGATTACAAATTAAATTATATTTGATTAAAGGTCTATGGACTTGCAGCCATTTATATATTGGTTGAAAAAACAGAAACTGCAGATCAGTTTTTGAAGTTTGAATTTTTGTTTTTTATACATACGAAATATGTGACCTGTGGCAGACAGCTCGACACCTTTATGTAATTCTTTCAATTTCCTCCTTAAATCTTAAGTGAAACAATGGCAAGGTCTATTTCTGCTAGAAATGTAATGGGGCATGCATAAGAAACACTTTCAAACGTTTAGTCAGGATTTGCTACATCTGTACACCACTTTAAAGTATTATCTGATTATGAAAGACATTTAAAACAAAGATTGCCCTGTAATACATCACACAATTTGCATAAAATAAGCAAATTAGCGCCTGAAAATTAAAAATGCTGTAAAATGGTCAACGTCTATCCTATTATGATGAATTTCTTATGATGGTTTTTAATACATTTAAAGCAATTTATTTAGCTATAATGTTGCCGCTACGGCGTCGCGCATGCTCTCAACTTGTTTGTATTCAGGGATTGTTTTGACGGGATTTGTTTGTCACATGATGCTGGTTTGCCACGCGATTGGTCCACGGCCTCACAGCAAAAAATACTGGGATTTCCGCATTCTACCGCACTGCGGTGCAGACAGTGTATAGACAATCGCGGCCTCTCCGACCGCACAGCATGGCGTGAAAGGTATTGAAAGGTATGCCGTAATTCCGCAAGTGCGTATTGTCTCAGAAAAATCCCAAAATCTTTCCGCAAGTCCAAATTGCATCTTTCAGCAGAAAATTGCATCTGTAATCGTATAACTTGGCTGGTTATGATATTACTTATGTATTTGACGCGAGTACTAGTTGAATACAAGTGAGGAAAAGATTTAAAAAGGTATACATGTGCCCAAACAAGCCAGCTGTGTGTGTGTGTGCGAAAGAAGGGTGGATGTTGGAAGCGTCAACATGGTTAAGTTTACCTATAGTTACTATGTATTTTATTCATTAAACATACTTTGATTGATAGTTTATAGGTCTATAATGATAATATGTAAAGGATGAAATCGACCCATGATTTGCCTTATTCGACCCCTTAATATGCACGCTTGACAGTAATAAGAGGTCACTATACAGGTAGTGGCCAATCAGAAGTCAGCATCCAGTCATGTGACTAATTTCTCATGATATTCATAGATACCAATGCTGGCTTCTGATTGGCCACTACCTGTATAGCGACCCCTGAGATTTTCCCTCTTGGTCATCGGATTGCATCACAAGATATTATCGATTGTTCCGCAGAGTCCTTTTAACGAAGTGTATAGTTCATTTGCATATACTTAATGCTAACTTCTGATTGGTCGGGGTCTGTATAGCGGCTTTTGATTGGCCACTATCTGTATAGTGGCCCCTGAGATTTTTCATCTGGGTCATCGGATTGCCGTCACAGGATATTCTCGACGACGGAGCTTCTGATTGGTCGGGGTCTGTATAGTGGCTCTGATATGTTTTCCTCTGGGTCATCGGATTGCCGTCACAAGATAGTCTCGATTGTTTTGCAGAGTCCTTTTATCAAGGTGTATAGCTTTTCCTGACTGGGTGTGTTAGGTGGGGTTTATCATGGTACTCATTGTCGCCCATTTCACAACATTACACCCTGGTAGTCTGTTGATTAGAAGCTTAGATTTGTCAAAGAGTTTAAACTGTACAAATAATATAGATAAATCGCCATATCACGATTATCGGTAATATCGGGATAATATCGTCACAATTTACCGAGTCACGTCATTCGAGAAACTGGAAACTTGCCATCTTTGAGACCATGTTTTTGAAAATAGGTATTTGAGCGGCGATATTTTTCAAAGGTGTACGAATTGAGAACAAAGTTATATTTTCAAATCCCATTGACTTTGCACAGAGAACAAAATTTGAGCAAAGATATTTTGAAAACGTGAATAATTTGAGAAGACAATTGTTTTTAAACAAAAAAAAGATTTATTCCGCATCCTTTTATCCCAATTTACCGTTGTGTTAATTTTGCTTTCTGTGGTCCGTTTCCTTTGTTAAATTTCACTTTAGATCTATGTACCAACTGCCGTTAATCGATGCTGCTTTTGGGGTCATTTGAGGACATGAACTTCTAACTGTAGAAGAAACCGAGCGCAATTTGACTGAGTTATTGTCACGGGCCATATACAGTCGATCCATGTTGTGTACATCATGCGTATTTTTTGTTATTACTGTTTGATAATGGGGTTTAGTAGAGCCGATCGATACATCATTTCTGTACATAAAGCGTGTTTAATTGGAGTGGTCAAGATGATATTGGGGAAAAATTATCTGTGAAGATATTTGCGTGGCAAATCGATATCAATAGTATGAGAAAAAAAACCATACATAATCCATGTGTGTTTATTGGATCAATATAGATCCTTTATTTATTTGTAAAGATGTGTTTGCGTGATAAATCGATGTTAATAGTGTGAGAAGAAAAAAAATCATAATCCATGTGTGTTTATTGGATAAATATATATCCTTTGTTTAAATGTCCTTGTGTTTGACAAAGAGAACCGATCAATACATCATTTCTGTACATAATGCGAGTTTAATAATTGGATGGTAACAGTAATAGTGCTTTGATTATTTTATGTTTAACAATGGAGTAAAATTATCTGTTAAGATGAAACCTGTTTGGGCGGTCAAGAATAGACCGATCGATGAGTATGCATGGCGAAATGATAAGAAAACACATTCATAATCCATGTGTGTTTATTGGATCAATATAGATCCTTTGTTTAAATGTCCTTGATGTCTGTTACCATAGGATAAGGCATACAAGACGAATATCAAATAATGGTATTGGTCCATTACATACGTAACATCATTTAGAATCTATCCAATTGGTCACTTAATAGTGGTGTGATGACCATATATGGCAATAATATCGAATGTCATTCAAGACTGAACATTTAAAAGCGGGGTAAAGATTTTTGTTTTATCATTCATAGCATTCGTCCGCTACGCTAACAACTACAACGTGCTATTGAGTTATAACGTGTTGACATTTCGTGTTATACTTACTGTGGTGTATTGTGTGCTTACTGCGTGTTTTGATTACCGTGACTCAGAGAGAGGCCAATCGTCGTTGCTTAGGAGAACAACAGGGGTGGTGGACTATGAGCCTGATCCTCAGGATTGCATCATTCATTAGTATCTCGCTCAAATAAATCTGCCACTGTAATTACTTTGGGTTTTA
The DNA here is from genome assembly GCA_020152595.1 of Chiridota heheva. Lineage (NCBI taxonomy): Eukaryota > Metazoa > Echinodermata > Holothuroidea > Apodida > Chiridotidae > Chiridota > Chiridota heheva. Next base: position 11,464 of record JAIGNY010001085.1, read on the forward strand.
AATATGATAAGTATGTTTCAGGGGTTTTTTGGTTGATGGCTGGCAATAACATGTGAATTGATAGATTGGTTTATAAATTGCTTAAAATTATCCCAGAGTGATTGTACACGCCAACAGTCACAAGAAAGAACACACGCCTTGCTTACCCTTGATACGCTAGAGTTGCCTGATGTTAGACGGGGGTAGCGACTGTATTTTCGTCAACCTCGCATAGGGCAATATAAATCAGGCGAAATCGGGTTTAAGTAGTGCTTTTGCATGGCGCATGGTTCGTCGACGTTCCGTCGTCATGGCGGTTCTCTCCGGACAGTCATAGACTGGTCGATGGTCACATACAACATATAACACATCTACATTTCATAACGTCATAGATACTTTTGTCCCATTCTCAAGGCAACGACGTCGTTATCGCGTGTACGCAATGAAGTCCCTCGCTTTTTAACCCATTTCCCTCGTTTTTCACCACTTTTTTTTCCTTTAAATTATCCTCTCAAAAGTGAATGGTTGAGAAAAAAGAGCGCTCAAGGAATTTCAAAAACTGAAGTACACATCAAAATGCCTTCTCAAATTTGACGCCCTGCTTCTTCTTCTCCTCCTCCTCTTGCTCCTCTTCTTTCTCCTCCTCTTCCACCTCCTCTTGCTCCTTCTTTTTCTTCTTCTTCTTCTTCACCAGATTTTCAAAAAGTGCATGCTTAAATGTAATAATTGAGAAAAAAAGTTCAAGGGGCGTGGTTTGGAATCAAGTCCCACCCTTTTGAAAGCGAAGTTCTGTCCTGTCATTCCCCGTTGACGCCATTTTTGCCCGTTAAAAACGTAGTTTTGTCCGATTATTCCATGATGAATCCCCAGTAGACCCCGTATTTTGCATTAAAGTGCAGTTATGTCTGAATAGTCCCCGATGAAGCCCCCTTCTCCCCTCGTTGACGCCATTTTCTCGTTAAAAATGTAGTTTTGTCCGATTATTCCCAGAATGAATCCCCGTAGACCCCCGTATTTCGCATTCAAGCGCAGTTCTGTCCTGTCACCCCGTTGACGCCATTTTCTCGTTAAAAACGTAGTTTTGTCCGATCATTTCCTTGATGAAGCCCCCGTAGACCCCGTATTTCGCGTTAAAGTGCAGTTCTGTCCTGTCATTCCCCGTTAGACGCCAGCTTTGTCCTCTAAAATGGAAAACAGTTGAACAAAAAACCGCCTTAAATGACAGTGTTTCAGAAAAATTGTTTCTCAAATAACAGTGTTTCAGAAAAAATTGTTTTTCAAATGAGTGTTTCAGAAAAATTGTTTCTTAAATGAGGAGTTTTAGAAAAAAATGTCTTCCCAAATTATTCACGTTTTTAAAATATCTTCACTCAAATTTTGCTCCCTGTGCAAAGTCAATGGGATTTAAAAATATAATTACGTTCTCAATTCGTACACGTTTAAAAAATATTGCCACTCAAATCACACCGTTTAAAAAATATCGCCGCTCTTATACCTATTTTCAAAAACATGGTCTCAAACATGACAAGTTTCCTGTTTCTTGAATGACGTTACTCGGTAAATTGTGACGGTATTATCCCGATATTATCGATAATCGTGATATGGCGATTTATCTGTATTGTTTGTACAGTTTAAACTCTTTGACAAATCTAAGCTTCCAATCAGCAGACTACCAGGGTGTAATGTTGTAAAATGGGCAACAATGAGTACTATGATACCCCTCACCTGACACACCCAGTCAGGAAAAGCTAAACACCTCGTCAAAAGGACTCTGCAAAACAATCTAGACTATCTTGTGACGGCAATCCGATGACCCAGAGGAAAAAATATCAGAGCCATTATACAGACCCCGACCAATCAGAAGCTCCGTCTTCGAGAATATCCTGTGACGGCAATCCGATGACACAGATGAAAAATCTCAGGGGCCACTATACAGGTAGTGGCCAATCAAAAGCCGCTATACAGACCCCGACCAATCAGAAGTTAGCATTAAGTATATGGAAATGACTATACACTTCGTTAAAAGGGCTCTGCGGAACAATCAATAATATCTTGTGATGCAATCCGATGACCAAAAGGGAAAATCTCAGGGGTCGCTATACAGGTAGTGGCCAATCAGAAGCCAGCATTGGTATCTATAAATATTCATGAGAAATTAGTCACATGACTGGAATGCTGGCTTCTGATCGGCCACTACCTGTATAGTGACCTCTCACTACTCTTGACCCACGATTTTATATTCATTCGACCAACGAATTCCTTTACTCGACCCATGATTTTGCCTCTTCGACCCATGATTTTGTAATCATTCGACCCACGATTTCCCTTATTCGATCCATGATTTTGGCAGTTCCACCCATGATTTTGCACGCTCGACCGACGATTTTTTGTCCTGCGCTGTGGCCGTCGTACAATTGCGTCAACCACTCATGGGCGATCGATATAGGGGCAAAGGTTAAATAATCCCTCCGCCACCCCCCCCCCCCCCTAGATTTTTTTTTGCGAATTCTTCAACCGTGTTCAAGTTGTAACTTGTTGTAGATATTTAATACAACATTTTTGTATTAAATAATTTAAAGGCAACTTCCTTATTTTTAAGCCCAACTGCCAACTGAAGCTCCGCTGAAAGGGGAGGGGGAAGGGAGGGGAGGGGAAGGGGGAGGGGGTGGGGAGGTGGAAAGGGGGAGGGGTAATTATTAGAAAGGACTGTATCCAAAGGCGTATAGAAAGCTGAGGTATGATTTCTTAAAAAAATCGGGTATGGGGAACTAAAATTATAAATTACTAATATGAAATTGAAAAAAATTAAGGAAACTTGTGATAGAATTATTGGTAAATTATACTAAATCATTGGAAATAGCGGTAGAATTATGTTAAATTTGTGTATCTTTTTTTTTTTAAATTGATGGCTTCCTGAAAGAGAAAGATAACTTCCTAAAGTGGGTGAACATTTCCCGAAAATCGAATAAAATTACCTGAAAATAAACTTGAAGGAAATTGAGACAATTTCCCGAACATTGAAGAAAATTTCTCGAAAATTAAAGAAAGTTACCGAAATTAAAGAAATTTCACGAAAACTGAAGATTTTGTTTCACTATAGCCTAGTAACAAAGCCACAACCAAATTTGGGCGATATTTTACCTTATTCTTTACAGTTTATTTTCTCAAATATGTCAAGCATATTGTATGCTGGTATATCCGGGTCGCTATTTATATTTTACATACAAAATTCAACCAGAGGAGGGGTCAACTTTCCCACTGACCCCCCAAATGAATACGCCAATTAAAAGCTTAATCTACAGATCGACACGAGATCAATCAGTCAATCATTTGCAATGCCTGTCCGCAGCCTGTGTCATCACTTCTCCGCTAGCCGCTGTCAGCTGATGATTAAATATGACAGACTGCATGATTAGGCCTACATATTGGTAAGTTCTCTTAACTGACTGCTTAATGAAAGTTTCTTAATTGATTAATTTTGACCACAGGAATAACTTAAGGGCCTTCCATGAATGAGGAGCTAGTAGGCTACATAGTCATATTTATTCTCCGTTGCATCGCTTTCATCTGTCAGTTATAATAAATGGAATTTCCACTTTGTTACACCTATCAACGCATTTTTTCTCCAATTAAAATGGCAGAAGATTAAAAAAAAATTCAAAGCTGTTGATAACTGACCAAGTGGCGTTTGGTACCTTTTTTTTCAAATGTTAGTCTGTAAGTGGGGAATTAAGTAAAGTTTAATACAATGCAAGCTACCCACTAAGTCTAGAGAATTTTCAAGAATCATAATGCGCCTTTATCAACTTAAAGAAAATGGTGATAGGCCTATAAACTGTATACTGTACATACTTTATCCTATTTCGATATTGGGGTCCAGATTGTATTTTTTGTCTCAACAAAACTACAAAATTGTACGAGTATCTCCTCACGGTCCAAAAACTATTTTGATGGTTTGTAAAATTATTGGATGTTTTGGTATTATTTGGCAATATTTCCTTTAAATTTAAGAACATTTCCCAAAAATTTAGGAAATTTCCCTAAACTGAAAGGAATTTCCAAAAAACATCAGATGATAAAGCTCTCAGACATGCATTTTTTTTCCAATTAAAATGGCAGATTAAAAGAAGTATTCAAATATTTCTGTTAACAATAGACCTGGCTGCAATACAGCTTAATTTGCATCATCATGCCTTCAAATTCAAAAATAGAGAATGGATCATTTACCATTGAAAGAAAAACCAAATTTTAAGAAACAAACAAAGACCGTATTCACAAACGTAAACAGATCTTGACTTAGTAAGTCACTCACTTTCCAGCCAAAAAAAAAAAAATCAGTATAATTTTCACGGGCTAAGTTTACTTACATGTTTGTGTTATTCAAAAGGCAATGGTTTGATGATTCTGATGATAAAACCTCTATCGATAAAAATGGTTTTATTTTTATTTTAGAGTAGGGAGTTGCTTCAATTAGATTTTAAGTTTGATATGATCTCAGCAGGTATGTCAAAGGCGAAATCTTTCCCTTGCGTATTATGTGCATCAACCCGGGTATTCCTGCCAATGTGCTGTGATGGACATTACGTAATGTGGTCACAATGCGCTCTAGTCGTATTCTTCGCAACATAACACAAGTTTGAAACAGTTTCGCCAGTGCACCACAACTGAGTTATCAAAGACCGTGGACATTGACTTGGTTGTCGATGTTATATCTGTCCGCACGTCGTACCTGTGTTCTCATTCGGGTCGTATTAAGCGTTTCGTGATATCATTTATACTATCATAACCAAATACGCAGGCGACGACCCCGTCATTGTAATTGTGTGTTCACTCGTCGTCGTCGAAACAGGTTCTTCAGAAAATGCTTGTACTTTAAGCAGTAAACATCGATAGTTGTGTATAAATCAGACTTGGGCAGTAGGGTGTAATAGCGAGTTTAATTATCGATATGCGGAATATTATACTAGCACATATCATATTCTTGTATAACAAATTGATAGGGGAATTGTAGATATATACTGTGTTTAATAACACTTTTGGGCATAGTAGTGAGCAGTGGAGGTGAGCTAGAATTGTTTTTGCAGGGGGCCCGCAAAATCATACAAATTTTCGATTCCAAGCTCCACACCCACCACCTCTCCCTGTTACAAAATTTTGAAAAAACAAACTTGAGAATGTTTTGAGGAAAAAGACAAATATACTGAGCAAACAATAACATTCACTGATTTTGTTGAAATAGTCGAATAGGCCTGCCTATATTGAGCAAAACCTTTTCTATTTTTCTATAAAAAAAATCTTTTTCAAATAAGAATCTGCACAAAATTTCCGAGTTTTGGCAAATTACCCCCCCTTCCCTTTCCCTTAGCTACGCCACTAATAGTGAGTTACGGATGGAAGATTGGGTATAAAGCTGTGGATACCAAGTTAGGGATGGTAGCCTTGTATCTTAAAATGGTCTTTTCCCCGGTCAAGAAAATATTTGCAGCGTAATAGAGCAAAAAAATGAAAACATTAAGATACTTATTTGAAAATTCAAGATCAAAATTCAAACATTCAAACAAATCTAAAGGTGAGAAATCAGAAGGAAAAAAAAATCAAAATATGATCACGATTGAAAATATATGATAAGACCAAAGAGCTTCTACACAGCTCTTTGATCAGACACGCACCCAAATCAAGATCTACGAGGATTCGTTTTTTAAAAGCAGTGTAGAGGCTATGATAGAGAATTACAAAAGAATTAGAATTTCAAGCCACATAAATACCAACAATTTCATCAGCCGTTACTCAAAATTGAATGTTATATTCTCAAAATAATGTGACCATGGGTGGAATTTGCATACTGAAAGCGAGGGGGAGGAGACAGAATCACAAAATCACGCTAAGATGCATGTGACATTGTTCTTTTTCTTCCCTTATAGATGAGAATAGCTTTGACGCAAGTCACAAGTATGGTTGTAGCAGGTGCATGTGTACGGGGAGGTTAGAGCTACAGTGCCGAGATCGACGCGTTTTATGAAGAAAAAATAAAGTAGCTACGGGTGATGAGGTGGGTTTCTTATTCATACAATTTTAAAGCTGCATAATGTTATTTATGCGCTGGGAGCCTGAATGATGCCATGCTACAAGCCCTAGCTCAAACAGTTTGGAGAAAGCATCTGCAGGTGTTTACTTACCTCCATAGTATCATCCATTTTCATGTTTTTTTACCTTGGAGAGTAGAGAGGGCAGGTGGGGATTAGAGATGGGGAGTATACAGTGCTGAATAATGAAAGATAATGGAGGAAGTCTGAAAAAGACGTCTGCAGCGGACGTCATAATACTTCTTTTGCATTTAGAATTTGAGATACCTGTTCTAAAGAAATATTCCCCTGTTATACTGTTATATGAAAATTTATGAGGACAACTAAAGAAATAAATCCTTAAAAAACCTTGATTTTTGGTCCAATAGGACTGTAGGAATAGGAATATTTGAGAGTAATTAAATCAAGACGATTTTCATAGTGACCGATGTAGTCAAGTTATAATTCTGTAATTCAACGCGGCTGAGTCGACAATGTACTGTCGATAGCTGCAACACTTCTGTCTAAATTAGTGGAGGTTTGTTTATTTCCGACAGCATACTGTATAGCGCATGCACTTTACATGAACATGTTTTACCAATTATATTCATATACCGAATATTTTGTAGTATGAAACTATTGGCCAGCTATTTTCATAGGAATTTAAGAAAAATTTGCATAATGGCTACACTTTATGTTTTTATTTTCCCTTTGTTTCAGGATGAGGTAGAACAGTATACAAGACATTAGATGCAACAGAATAAGTTTATTTGTATCCGATTTGATAAAAGGTACGTTCGATGTTCGTGGGGAGGGAGTGGAGGGGGGGGGGGGGGTGCTTATCCTCTTACGGGTCTACAATAAACACGTCCTTACGCAACTGTCCGGCGATTGTCTAAGCATTTCCGAAACTAATATAAGTCTATAAGCAAACGATCCGACAAATAGAAGCAACCTTTAAGACGTAATTCAGTAATTACAAACAATAATTTTGTTCTTTCTACCAACAAACAAGACAACCGCCATGTTTCCGATAAAAGATACAAGCATAAAAACGACACTTAAATATGGCGTTTTGATACGGAAATACCGCCTCACAGTCACCAATTCGCAACTGTCTACGCATTTCCTTAACTTTCCGAGCGGTTAGACGGACGTGTTTAAGCGGCCTCTCCGCTACAAAATTACAACGTTGTAGGTGGCGTTGTTCAACAACTGAAATATTGCGTAAAGGGTACCTTTCATACAGGAATCCGGCACGCGGTTAGGCAAGGAAATGCGAATATTTTTTGCTGTGCCTGAAGCTCTTGTGAAATAATGGCCTTTGGAAAAATGTAATGAAGAACCTTTGCGCTATGGGGTTTCCGTCTGCTGACAAGTTTCAGAAAACTATTTTTGAAAGTATGCTAAATAATTACAGGAAAAACCTGGGTAATTTATAATTTAACCTTTTTGTAAGGCCAGCCGTGAAAACAACTGTCAGGGCGTCCGTCTAACCTCATAAAGTATCTTCAACAAGTTTTGCGGCAAGGATAGTAAAAAAGACCCAGAAATACGATCATGTCACACCTATGCGTATCCAGTACAAAGTTTTAATTCAAATCTTCAAGTGCATCCATGGTAATAGTAAGCATATAATAGTAAGCATGTAAGCAAGCTATATCACATGCACTTGTCTTGAACTCCAGACACATCATATCAGCATATTTTCGTAACTTACCTCCATAAAAAAGTGGATTATCGAACCTTCGATATTATTGACAGGCTTTTTACTTCTCCGAACTAAGATGCCGACAACTAAAGATACAAAACGACGAGCTCAAGAAACGAAGAGTAGTGGCGCACACACTGAATCCCATCATACCGATTCTGCGAAAAATATGCCAACTGCAGAGGCAACACTTGAATCATTTCTTCCTGATATTGAACAGTTGATTCATACTCACCTTATTCAAGCAGTAAGTTCTCAAGACTTTCAAAGTAGAATTCTTAATGCCGTTATTGAAGCCGTTTCTACAACCGTTTCCACAAACATTCATGATGCTTTAACAACTCGAGCTCCATGCAAAACAAGAACAGATTGATGAAGCAAACACCCAAATTAGTAAGCTTCAAAAGAGCAACGATATGCTGTATAATCAAATAGAAAACTTGGAACAATACTCAAGACGTAATTGTCTACGTATTCATGGCTTGGCTGAAATTGATGGAGAAAATACCGATATGTCAATTATTGATCTAGCGAAGCTATTGAAGGTAGATATGACCCCTGGGGACCTTGATCGTTCACATCGCTTACCATCCAGAAGAGATACCAACGATCCCCGTCCCGTAATAATGAAGTTTGCAACATACAGAAAGCGTGATGAATTTTACAAAAACAGATCAAAACTTAAAAACCTACAACCCAAGATATACATTCACGAGGATCTAACACAAAAAAGACAAGCACTTGTGCGTGATGCAAGAAAGAACGAAAACGTGGCCAGAGTGTGGACCCAAGATGGCAGGATTTATGCTGTTTCTAAATCCGGACGTAAATCCCTTATTCGAAGCCCATCAGACCTAGAAAAAGTCTAGCTTCTAAGATTCATACAGGACCATTACTTCCTTTGTTTCATCATTACCCACCATGATTTACATAATAATCTGTTGGATCTGAAAATATACATATACCTTAGCTCAGCTATATCTCTTTTTTTTATCTACCTACTGTGGTGTAGCGGTTATCATACCTGTCTACAGACCACGAGGCCCCGGGTTCAATCCTGGGGTGGGTAGACACGCCAGTGCACTACAACTGGTTATCAAAGGCCGTGGACATTGACTTGGCTGTCGATGTTATGTCTGTCCGTACGTCGTACCTGTGTTCTCGTCCGGGTCGTATTAAGCGTTTCGTGATAGCGTTTGTACTATCATAACCGAATACGCAGGCGACGACCCCGTCATTGTAATTGTGTGTTCAACTCTCTCTCTCTCTCATATCTCTTTCGTGGGTATTTAACGTACTTGAATGCCTTCTTCGATCTCTTCATACAAAGTCACATTTTTTAAGTGCCATGTCTTTCACTTACAATACGGATTACTCACTACAATTGATCTTGAACAATGGTATTTCAACAACCATCCTCACTATGTCAACTTCAACTTCTACAACATGCACTCCGGGAAGTTACGTGATGAAACTTTTTTCTTTGATCAACGTTCTCTAGAGTTCTTTCATTGTTGCTGTTTCTTTTCTTTTATTGTCTGTGACACTTGTGTTATGTCATTGTTAATGCATAATGGTCAATGCGGGTTTTGTCTTAAGAATTTACAACAAAATTCAGATTTATATTTCAGATGCAATAAATGTCAAAATATTTTTTTGTATCATGAAACTTGTCTAAACTTCCAACTATGCAAACAATTAACAGACAGGAATGATATCTCATGTATTCATTGCATTCCAATGTTTAGCCAATTATTTAGAAATATGTCGTTCCCTAGCCCAAGTATAAATGACGATGGTGGAAGCAATACCATTTTTGACCAAATGCTCCTTTCCTTATCACAAAATTGTGACTACCATGAGGATCTTAATGTTAATATCTCCCCATCTATTGATAATCATTTCTCCATATTTCATAATAATATTAGAAGTCTTCCTGCTCATTTTGATGATCTTCAGGTCTATATTGCTTCCCTAAATTTTAACTTTACTGTCATGGGCATCTCTGAAACATGGTTCAATCATGTCCATAGTTCATCTTTATTTAAATTTGATGGATATTCTTTAGTACGTGTTGATAGGCCTGCCAAAGTTGGAGGCGGTGTATGTCTCTATGTCAAAAATAATATTTCATTTACTGTTTTAGATGACTTATCATTCTCCTCAGAACGTGATTTTGAGTCTCTATTTATTGAAATTAATTGTGATCTGTTTTCAACTAAAGCTATTGTAGGTATTATGTACTGTCCACATGGTGTTGGTAGTATCTCATCCTTTGAAAAAATGTCATGCATCTTTGAGAAAATATCAAGTTACAACTGCCCCTGTTTTGTTATGGGTGACTTTAATGTTGACCTTAGGAAACTCAAGACTCACGTTCAAATGACTTTTTCAATTTGCTATTATCATGCTCTTTCTATCCGTTAATTTATCGACCCACTCGTGTTACCGATTCCTCAATGACATTAATCGACAACATATTTACAAATAGGCCGGAACTTATTCCATAAATGGAGTCTTGATATCTGATAAATCTGATCATTTTCCAATCTTCAGTGTTTTAAAAACACCATTTTTTTCTAAAAAAGTTAAAAACATTGTTCGTTTACGTAAATTTACCCCTATTCGGATTGATGAGTTCTGTTGTGAACTTTTCAGGGAAGATTGGTCCGAGGTTTATCATGCAACTAATGCAAATACAGCATATAATAAGTTTGTTTCAATTTTTCTTACACACTATGATAATTTCTTTCCCGTTTGTTCTTCAGTTATGAAATGTAATAAACAAAAAAGTTGGATAACAAATGGTATAATCAAATCTTGTAAAACTAAGAACCAGCCTTTTAAGAGGTACAACAGAAACCCCTCTGCCCAGAACCGTAATGAACATAAAGTGTTTCGCAATAAACTCACCTCAGTTATACGTGTTGCCAAGAAAATGTATTTTGCTCATAGTTTTGCTAATTGTGCTGGTAATATAAAAAGTACCTGGTCTGTAATTAATAAGTACTGTAGGGGAGGGAATGAAACAAGCACATGCCTAAATAAACTAACTCTCAATGAAAAAACATATAATGCCCCTAAGGAGATATGTGATGCTTTTAATGATTATTTTATTTCAATTGGTTCAAAATTAGCAGGTGAAATCCCACCGTCTAATGAACATAAGTTTGAGGAGTTCTTGCCCCCATCCAATCCTTCCACTTTTTTTCTTCATCCTACAAATGATGCTGAAGTGCTTAAATTAATTAATGGTCTTAAATCTGCTGCTCCTGGTTTTGACGATATTTCCCCAAGTGTTGTAAAAAAATGTTCATTTATTATTTGTAAACCATTGTCGTATATTGTTAATCTTTCATTGTCAACAGCTTCTATGCCTGATAATCTCAAAGTAGCTAAGGTTATTCCTATTTTTAAAAGTGGTGATAAGGAGCAAATCACAAATTATAGACCTATTTCGATTTTACCATGCTTCTCCAAAATATTTGAAAGAATTGTTTTTGATAGGCTCATCAGTTTTCTGTTTTCTCACAAAATCATTTATAAATTCCAGTTTGGTTTCCTCCCTGGCAGGTCAACTGCTCATGCTCTGTTGCATCTCATTGATAAAATCACCCAAGCTTTTGAGAGAAAAGAAGTTTCCTATTGTACTTTTTAGACCTGTCAAAAGCTTTTGACACTCTGGATCACTCTATTCTTTTGCATAAATTATCAACTTACGGTATTCGTGGCATGCCACTTGATTGGCTTCGTAATTATCTAAAACTTCGTCAGCAATTTGTATCCTATTCTTGTACTCAATCTAATTCCAAGTTTATTTCTTGTGGAGTGCCACAAGGCTCAATTCTTGGTCCTTTGTTATTTGTAATATATATAAATGATATGCATCGAATTACTTCTGTTCTTTCACCTTCACTTTATGCGGATGACACAACTCTTTTTTACTCCCATCGTTCTCCTCATACAGTAATTGACAAAGCGGTTTCAGGTTTGAATAAGTATGCATCTTGGTTTAATGTAAATAAGTTATCCCTTAATGTAAAGAAGACTACTTCAGTTTTCTTTACTCCTACTCGTCGTGACTGGTCCCTTTACCCCAAACTCTCCATTGGTGATGTAAATTTTAATCATTCCCCCTCCTCAACATTTCTAGGTGTATTAGTGGATTGCAATCTAAATTGGCAACTTCACATAGATTGTATCTGTAATAAATTAGCAAAAGGTACTGGTATATTAAATAGATTAAGAACACATTTTTCTGAACATATACTTAAGATGCTATATAATACTTTGATTTTGCCGTATATATCATATTGTAATGTTGCCTGGGGTGGTGCTTATCCTTCTCACATACAAAAGCTTTTTCTTTTGCAAAAACGTGCCATTCGAATTGTCACTGGTAGTTCTTTTAATGCCCATACCGCCCGATCTTCTTTAAATTGAGAACTCTTAATATATTTGACCTCCATAAATACCAACTTGCTATAACCATGTATCAATATAAGAATAACAATTTACCCAATGCTTTTGACCATTTTTTCTCGCAAAACTTTTACAAAACCAGAGGTCATAATGATTAACGTATTCCGAAATTTAGGCTTACACTATCCCAACATTGTTTAAGATATACGGGTGTAAAAGTCTGGAATGACATACCGAAAGATATTAAAAACGTTAATAATGTCAAAACATTTAGTCTCATCTAAAGAATTACTTTCTAAGCTTATATGAATCTATCTAATTCTGATTTTTTTTTTTTTGTCCACTTTTTTCTTAAGATAATGATATATGATTTCTTTTCTTTTTTTCATGTTAAGTTTGTGTCGTAACATATTTGTTAATTATGTTTTCTTGGGGGTTTCTGCCTCGATAAGCCTTTCTGGCTTGAGCAGATAACACCCTCACTATCTCTTGCAAACTGTCACAAATGTATGTAACGCTCAATTATTATTTTCTTAACCTGTATATTGTTGTATTTGCAAGAGAGTGAAAATAAAGTTACAACCAATCAATGGTAAAGCACCCCAGTATCTCAGGGAACTCATTGTTTGTAAAAGACCTACACAGAACCTCCGCAATCGTTCATCATTCAGGCTCAAAATCCCAACTATAAAACACACAACACTTGGGGGGAGGGCATTTGAACGGGTGCACTATGGGGCCTTTATGGTGGAATCAACTTCCTAGTCATGGACGCAATATTGATAATCACTTACAATTTCTAAGAGCGCTGAAACCCATTTAAGTTGTATTTTAAGTGTTAGTTTCTTTGGCTGGGCATAAAGTGTATTTTTTATTCATGTTATTCTAGTTTCTTATTTTTTGTAAAGCGTTTTTGAATATACGTATACTAAAAACGCTATATGAATTAATTGATTATATATATATATATATATATATATATATATATATATATATATATATATATATATATATATATATATATATATATATATATATATATATATATATATATATATATATATATATATATATATATATATATATATATATCTATATATATCTATCTATCTATCTATATATATATATATATATACATATGTATGTATATACATATATATATATATATATATATATATATATATATATATATATATATATATATATATATATATATATATATATATATATATATATATATATATATATATATATATATATATATATATATATATATATATATATATATAATTAATTTATATATAATTCGAGGGGGTAATACCACTTGCACTCATTGTTCAGTGGTAGGGCAACAGAACGTTAGTTTGAATCCCGATGAGGGCATATGATTTTTCTCTCATCATCTCACACTCTCACTATCCTTAAAGTCTGTATCATTTTATGTACTTTGCATTGTTTGTGTTTTGTACTTCTTTCAAGGATTGAGTCCATTGTAAACTGATTTTGGCCGTTATTTGGCCGCCGCCGAATTTGAATTGATATTTGGCCGGTATTCTTGTGACAGACTTGGGAGCCCTGTTTTCAATTCCTCTAAATTGCATATTCATACCCCCAAAGCTGTGTTTAGTGCCTCTATGGGTGTTTGGCAATGATGTAAACCGCCTGAAATTTACGGGAAAATGTGAGAATCATTTCACAAATAGTAGTTTCAGTTGTGTAAATCATCAGACGGTATATAGGTTTTTCACCTCGAATACAAAATATATGGGTTTGACCTGTCGACGTGTGAGATAACAATCACTGTATTATCTCAACGGCGTATAGCATTTCATGTCTATGTCACATCTGTATGTATTGATTTAAAAGTTAAAAACATAAACAGAATATATTGGGCAATATCCTTTGTAAGGCCTCGAACAATGGAAAAACTAAGCCTTGCGTCAAATGTCGGTAGTGCGCTGGGGCACATGATACATTCGTTATTGGGGCTTCAATCTTGATTATTGTGATCGGCGACAGAATTAACATGATTTATTTGATAAGTGAAATAAGCAGAGGCTATAGGCATTTGATACCGTGAGTGAATTATCACTGGGCACATTCTAAAAGCCGCACCTTTCTCAGTACGTAAGACATCGGCGATTTATCGATGTCCGCCAGCGGCAAAGATAGCGGCCCGATAATGGCAAAGTGAGCCTTTGTCCAGCGGCCCATTGACGGTGGCCTGATATAGGCCCGCCGGTGGCCCTTTGTATTGCCATTCATATTAAAGGTATTTGCTCTGAAATATTTTATTGAATAATCACACTGTAGTCAATGTAACGGTATTGCATGCATGGCATTAGCGTTAAAGTAGTAGTTATTCCTATTATTGGGTAATTTAACCGTTTGATTCATTATACAAAGTATGAGGTAAAGTTGTATATTTGCAATATGTCATACTAATAATGTCACTATTTGTAAATCAACCGTTATTTTATTTATATATCGTATTATACGTGTATACAAACATTTACATAGGAAATTCCTCAGTTTACAAATATAAGTGAGGATAAAAATATATCGGTCCTGTGAGTTAGCTATGCATTGGAATAACATTTTATTTAATATTCAAGCTCCGCCCCAGATATGCCTATGGTTACACGCCCATTAAGCGTCTAGATGCTGCCGCTTTCCGCCGAGATAATGCTAGCAGGCCGCTGGCAACTATAGATGCTGCCGTTTGCCGTCAGAATAACCTACGAGCCGCCGGCGGTAATAGACGCTGCGCTTTGCCACCAGGACAACGCCAGCGGGCCGCCGAGGGTTTGCGTACTGGGTTATTAAAGATCCATGACAGGTTTATAAATATGAAAGAAAGCAGCGGATCGATCAGCATCATATCTTACTATCACCTACCAAAATGCAATCCTAAATGATTGAAATTTAGGAGAATGTTTTTGTTCTTAATTAAATTATACGCTGCCTTACATTTCATACACCACAAAATTTCACTGACGAGCCGTAATTTTAACCATAAACAAGATTCATCTGTTTCTACACGCTCAAATTTGTAAAAATAGAGTAAAAGGGATCAAACTGAGTAGAGGTCTAAGCGTCCAAAACGTGTTTGTGGATTTGTGTCCAACTGTGCATGCCTTTTCATGTCAACATCTTAATGAGGGACCCCCAGATTCCCCATTGGGTTTGCCAATGCTTCCGTCCATTGCAACGCGTTATGTTGACCACATGTTTTTATCTAAGAGGAAAATGTAAAATTGAGTCCGGCGCCATCAATCGTTTCCGATTCCTCTAAAACATGTAAAATTAAGCTTTGAAGTGTTTAAGTCTAGCGCCATTATTTGTAATCAAATCTCCGCCAAGGATCTTCACTGGATTAATGAGTCGTAAACAGTTTAAGCCGTGGTTACATTATAGTCTGTAAATCATACAAATTTAAGAGTGTATTTGTTTCTCTATAAAGAATATAGTATTCTTTGCTTATCCCATTTAATCTCTGTATTCTAGTCATTAATGCTGTTCAAATATAACTTTTACGTCTGATATCCGTTTGTGCAATGTATGTGTAGTATATGGTCATGTGTCTTAGCTCTGTTCGAAGTACTTGTGTGCTTGTGGGGGAGGCGAAGGGATGCAGAGTCGAGTACTAAACTGTTCAATCCCACCCCCATTGGCGTAGCCAGAGCAGGGGAAGGATGGGAAGGATGGGGGTGGGGAAGGGTGGGGTGGGGAATCCCACACCAAAAAGATACATAAATACACATCAGAAATATATGTTTCGCTCAGGTGAGTACAGAGGTGCAAGTTTTACTAGAAAGATAATTGCCATATGTGTTTTTGTTTTTGAGCAAGAGCTTTACAAA